>MQRK01247197.1:9064-19323 GCA_001938485.1 Girardia tigrina
TTTTTTGTATCATGTATAGTTTATTAATTTTGGCCAGAATATTTTTGATCTCTGTGAACCTTTGGAGATTTTCTTCATCCCAGTTTATTTTTTCCAATTTCGTTTTGTTTTTCATCATATCTGTGATGGGTGCTAATAGTCCAGAACAATTTGGGATGAATTTGTTGGTAATGATTTGTAATGATAATGTGGTTATTTAGATAGATGCAAGTAATATAAACATGGACGTGATTCTATCTCTTAACGGTGATATAGTTGAGGATGCTACTTGGCTAAGAAAAGAGAACGAAATAAACCACATTAATATGATCGAAGTAAATGCGGCCATAAATTCAGCGATAACCTGTGTCTTTCAACAAGATCAAACAATATATCAGCAACAATATATGGATGACTCATGACAGTATTCAAACACACAAATAACTCAAGAACCCGCACATTATCTGAACATATAGTACAATGAAGGCTTGATATCATTAGAGACTTGAAGGACCAGGAAAAACTGGAAATGGTACTGGAATTAGTGAAATCCAAGTCTAATTAGACCGAAATGATGAGCAGGGTTACGAAACAGTTGCTGAAGAAAAAGTCTCAGTAAATGCTATTGAAGCAAATCTTAATTCAAACGTTAATTAAATCAAGGAAATACATGATATCTGTCACTTGTAGATAGACAGAACGAATGAACTAATAAAATAGAAATATGGGGGTATCTCAGTAAAATTGGATTAAATTACGAAAGTTATAAATATGTGCTCAAAGATCTGTCCAGTGACGAGACAAGTATCAACATAGAAAATTATCAACTGACAAAGAGTGGTACTAACTCAATAGCGACTGGATTTATTCTAACGATGTGGCATATTCGACGCAAGTTGACTCGGCAACAATGTTTTACATTTGAAGAAAGTTTCGTATTAAACCTGCTGAGTAAATTAGTTGACATAAAGATAGAGTATATCTTTAGAATTTGGACTACCTATACGTTTTTTTCTGACAATGGAGCTGCTCATAGAAGCACGACAAAGAGACAGTTAACGGATAAATGGATAAACTTAAAAAGCTTTTACATCAGAATATCGATACCAAGGAAATTGGATGTGTGAAAGAAACCAATAACAGCGATATTTAAAAGAGCGATTACTGAATGTGTATTTTGGTACAATAGCATGATATGTCATAGATATGTGCGGCCGTATAATTTGATGTTCCATGCAAAATCTCGACTGCCTATGATAAGAGATAAGTGGCAGGCGAAATGAATATTCATTTAAAAATGTAACCGGAGTGAAAATTATGACAACATAGAGACAAATCCATTCAGTATTGGTTAGAGTGTTTATTTAAGAATCATGGACTGGGCCGCATGTAATCAAATCATTGAAACCTGAAGTTTGGGTAGAGTTCGACCAAAATTGAATAACAAGGGACAGATACCACATCAGGAGAGTAACAAAAATTCAAGAATGTACTTTAGTTGGTTCCGATAATTAGACCACAGACAGCGATGATGAAGTTTGAGATCAGGTACATCACAAGATAGGAACTGATTACATTACAGATAGCGATGGTGAAATGAAAAAATAGAAGCTCCAGATATAGTTAAAGATTATACGAAATGACCAATGTGAGTACGGAAGCAACCTAAACATCTAAATAACTATGTAAGATCATGGTGAAGTGTAATAAAGTATTTTGCATTATATTTGTTTAATTAAAACAAATATTGAACTTTTAAAAATCTTATTATCAGTTTGTAATACTTTAAAAAGTGTAGATCGATATTACAGTAAAATATATTATCCAAAACGTTTTCTACAATCTGTAAATGGATTCTATTTGCTCTAAATTAAAATGTATTATCGCATATCTCAACTATTTATTACAAAAAAGTAAGATAAATACGTAATAATGAACTAAAATTAAAAATTATGATGATATGATTAAGTATATTATGATTATTAAAATCTAGAATAAATATTTTACTGGTATCAGATTCTCGATTTTTGACATTGATCGTCAAGCTTAGGATTGATAAAATATAATCCATAAAATGTGCTTCATTCTCTTCAATTATTTTATCAATAAATAATAACCATCTTAGTTTTATAATCTGGCAGCAATTTCTCAATCTGTGAAAGAAAGGTGTCAAATACTGTTACAATACTCAAAGGAATAAATTGTTTTAAAATAAAAAAACTATTATAAATAAAGCAAAAATCGAAGAACTTTATCTCAAATATTAAATGTAGACCAATAAAATTGATCACAAAATAATAATTTTAATATTGCTCGAGCATTTCTGTTTAGCAATAATAATTCCTAATTCGCTCACAATTGTTTATTTACTGAATTCACTTGCGTCGACATCATTGTGTCTCTTAAAAAAATCGGTTTCGGGCTCCAGTGCACTTATAGTGTAAGAACAGTAAAAGACTGACGATTGAATTAGAAAGAAAAAATAGAATAAATTATTTGCCGATGTTTTTCCTTACCTATCCAGAACTAAAGAAGATCCACTTAAGTAACAATATTATTCAGTTCGATTGAGATAGTTACTCTATTCTGTTTATTGACAATTTTTGTTACATTTTTTTTATATCATTGTATATTAATATATTATTTTACAATCAAAACAATTACTTTCTTTTCTTACACTTTCCGTGGTCATCTCAAAGTTATAAAAGAAAAGAAAGTCGACTTGTCTAGATAATTCTATAATAATAATTTAAGTGAGTCGACCTTCTTTTTTACAATGTTTATGTGACTTTAAATTTTCGAGTTGATTTGTAAAGAAAAATTTTATTTAAAAAACTTTGTTTTTTTATTTTTTGTTTCGGCAGAACTGTGCCGATTTCCTGAGTTCGACTCTGAATCGATCACAGCTTTTAATAATTCAATATAATCGGAGTCGAGACTCCGGACCCGAAACTCCAACTAAAATTTTCATAAATAAAAATATATAAAGACATATGATTTACCATGATTAGACTGAAAAACATCTTTAATGTATGAATAAAAATAGAAAATTATTTTAAAATTATAATTATAAATTATTACCCATATAATTACAGAACTTTAACTTTTAAAATTTATTTCTAATATTCCACAGTAATTGTAATGACATAATTATTTACAAATATTAATATATTTAGAGAAATTTCAGATTACACTCCGATATAGAACTTATTTATAAAGTACTTTCAAGACAAATTATTCTAGTAGTTCAACAGATGAAACCATATTCTTCCTCTTTTGCTGTTGTGATGACATGTGTAGATAGTAACTTTGTCATGGAGGACTCAGTGATTTAAGTCGTAGCTTGTAAACTGGACTGAGTAACTCAGAATAATATGTTTCACTTTCATTTTCCTTCCTTGTCAAGGAAATCAATTTTAATGATTCCATGATGGTCCCAAAACACTGTCAATATTAATTCACTTTTGTGAGAGCTTCCACAACCACGTTCACGTGATGTACATTCATAAAGTCTTTCATTTATCAGAATCCAGTTTGCTTTCGTGGTCAAACAGTTTAATTGGTGCCTCTGCTTCCATCATGATGATGCTATTCAGAAATTTATTATCATGTTGCTCAGTTTTAAATCGACAGAGAAACAGGTGATACAACTGTCACACGTTTCATCCGTAAAAAATTCATAATAAATCCATAACAAAGTTTACGAATTCCAAGAACTTTAAGTACGACATGAGTGAAAATAAGGTTGAGAGACAGTGAAAGCTTGCTCAAATCGATTTTTCTCTTTTTTCTTCGAAAATCTTCATGGTTATTCTTTCTCATGCCAAATAAAAAACAGTTTGGGTCTATTTGTAAAGTATCGAATTAAATGGTAGTTTGTCATAAGCAATGGACAATCATTTTCATAAGACTTTTGCATTTGTTTGGTAATTTCGTTGCTGTAAATTTTTTCTGAGAAGAAACTTGATAAAACTTCTGTACTCTACCCCAATGAAATCGTGTTACACGGAAATAAGGAGTTTTCTGTGATATATCTAAGTGTGTATGCTCTATATGTATGTTTGTTCCACATCGTCGACTACCATAACACCTCTATTTATAGTAACACCACTATAATCAACACATTTATTTATAGGTTAGTCTAATGTCATATTAATCACACCACGTGTATACATATCGACCTTCTTTAACCTTAAAATTTATGATAACAACAAGTGTAGATCTTTTTAAATAAAGTTATATAAAGTATAATAACAAAAAATATTTTAAAGAAGTTTGTAATATATACTGTTAAAAATTTCTCAATAATAACCATTTAATTTATAGCTACCGCCTTACCTCGAAAGAAAAACACATGAGCGTTGTATTCGAGATAAACAAAAAAATCATTATTTGTAAAATGAGAAATTTTACTCGACTAATACGCCTATTCAATTAGAACGCCTATGCATTCTTATCGAGTTATACCTTGAGCTTTTTAAAAGTAATTAATAAATATTTTTAAATATAGGGTTTTCCCCCACACTTTGGAAAAATTTTCTAACATTTTTGAACCAAATTTTAAATTTTAAAAACAAAACTCATCCGTTAAAAATATATATTTATAGACAATATATTTCGACGGATCTACAGTCATCTTCAGGTGACTAATTAATAATCAATTCACCTGTACATAAATACAAAAATGATGATTACACAACACTTTCTACAGATTTAACAAAAGTGGAAGACAACGACCAGGAGCGATAAATTAAACCTTTAATCATGTTTCTTTTATACTTAAAACTTTTATACTTATACATATACAAAAACTGTCCGGTGAAGTATATAAACCTGTATCGGTTTGCTTCCTATAAATTCCAGTCTCGAAACTAAGAGATTTTCTTTCAACCAAAAGAACCAGAAAAGGTAAGACTCCATTCCTTTTATTTTCAACTGTAAAAGTAACATTTGAATGTAACGAATTCATAAAATTTAAAAATGGAAGTACATCAGCCAGATTTTTAAAAACTAGAAATATATCATCAACGTATCGTTTATATACTAAAGGTTTATTTCCATCAAACAATTTAATTTTATTTTCAATCTTTGAAAGAAAAACAGAAGCTAACGTTGGTGCTAACGGTGAACCCATAGCAACCCCATCAGTTTGCTTATACCACTCATTATTAAAAAGAAAATGAACATTTGATGTTGCAAAACTTAATAACTCATGAAACCCAACCTCGTCAACAATATGATGTTCTGAATGATTATTTTTCCATAGATCACAACAAAAATTCAAAGTTTCAACCAAGGGAACATTAAGCATTTTAAGAATTAAGAAAATGTGTAAGCATTTTGATAGTTATTGGGACAGAGTGTCGTGTGAAGCATTGCTAATTAGGTGGCGTTGCCCTAAAATCAATGTTCAATCGGCAGTCTCGACCAGCTTATTGAGAATTTTCGATTAGCATGATTTCATGCAATCGATTACATAATCATTACTTTTGTATTTATATACAGGTGAATTGATTATTAATCAGTGACCTGAAGATGACGGTAGATCCGTCGAAATATATTGTCTTAAAATATATTTTTAATGGATGAATGTTGTTTTTAAAAGAAAATTATCATCCAGATTTCGTTTTATCAAATTTTAAATTTATTAAATATGTTTTTATTAAAATTAATTGTAAAAAATTGTTTTTTATGATTTACTCAACAAAAATTTTTTTAGATAAATATTTGAGTTTCTCTCGAATATTACGCTCTGAGCACTTTATTCGAATTTTGCGCCCAATATGTTTACTATTCGAACATAACACCAAGGCGTTTTTTCGAGGTAAGACGATAGCAAGTGTTACAAAATCAAACATAATACTTTTTACGCTACTGATGCGTTACATGATAAATATCCAATGCTCTATTATATTTCCACATTGCTTATGGTGTTCGAAATTTCAAAATGTAATCTACCTTTATTTAAAATTTTATCAACATTTATTTCACACTTGAAATAAAATTGTTGCAAAAATAACAATAAGATATCAAATTCCGCTAATGAAAATCGTATGCTATAAGCACGTTTTGATGTTTACCTTTATCATCAACTACAATTAAATGAATCAAAATTTAGCTAGCATATTACTTATACTTAACATCAGATTTTGTCTTACATTTATATCATAATATCAATTTATACTTAATCAATGATGATCTATGAAAACAAATCTTGTATTTGTGTGAGGTCAAAAATCGCATTTAGATCGATCATGATCTAAAAATAGACGCTCGTGCTCAACTTACACCACCCCCAAAATCACATTCACTGACACAGACATAAATTCCAGAAACAAATCAATAAAACATTTACATAAATAAATATAAATCAGAATTTATTAATTTTAATACCTCAAACGTTCTTCGGTCCATTTTCCAATTATTCTAATTTCTAATTCTATATCAACTTTTTGCTCAGGAACACAACTCGGCACGTTAATGATCTCATATGTGATCCAGTCACTGAACTCGGATGGTAAAAGGACGCACTGTGATGTTTAAAAAAGATGTATATAAATAAGAATAAGTCAATAGAAATGAATAGAATTTTAGATCACCATGTCAAATTAGTTTGCTACCAGTAATTTTTGTTATCGCATTACCGATCAAAAGTTTTTTAATTCTTTGGCTCAAAATAAGTGTAGAAGGCATCCTGACAAGTTCTTAAGGATATTAAATCTAGACATCGTCGGTGCGTAAAATACCAGTAGGAAACTGAGGGGGTGGTAAATATTACCACCAGTTAAAAAACGAGGGATAAGATTAATGATAGAAAATTGTATTAATATGGCAAAAAAGTTTTTTCCGTTACTCCTCTGTATTTTTAATTTCTAAATAAAACAAATAAAAAACAACAAATATATATTTCTACACCATTACAACAAATAACATGTTCAGCATGTGTAAAAAGTTTAACAAATTCATGTGAAAGTTTTTCTCGTGAGAGATTCCTCATAATATCACTGACCGCTTGTAAGACCTCTTCCTCACTTGCAAATGATGGTGTTCTTAGTAATCCTTTTAAAAATTTGAATAGCCATTTATCACACTGATTTAAATCAGGCGAATATTGAGCTTGTTTAATCAATTCAACATGCTTTTTCTGAAAAAACTCCGTGGTAAACTTGGATGAATGTGGTCGAGCATTATCATGCTGCCAAAGAATTTCTCACATATTCACTCGTCGTCTGTCTTTATTAAACTTCGTAAGACTATTTTGAATGAATTCTGTATATCTTTCAGAATTGATAGCCTCACCAGATTTTGTTACTTCGATGTGAAACTTTCAATCAAATCATCAGTTGTTGCTGAAGGACGTCCACTTCGTGGGTGATCGTCCAACGATAGCCGCTTGCCTGAGGTAAAATCAGAGAACCAGTTTCTTATTGTGCGTTCCGTTGGACAATCATAAGGGAAGGCATTGAATAATTTTCTATAGGTTTCAGCTGCAGTCGTTCCATTTTTCCACTCAACGTATGCATAGAATCGACTGTTAGATGTTGAAAACTCCATTTTTACCGACAACCTTTTAAATCCAATATGAAAAGTGATCGTATGACACAAATTGATATATATATATATATATATATATATATATATATATATATATATATCGATTGATTTTTTTGCCAAAAAATATTTATAAACATGAATTAACAAAAAATAGCATTAGAATGGTAATTTTCTTTCTTATTTAAGTGGAGAGTAACGGAAAAAACTTTCTTGTCATATTAATACTTCTATAGTTATTTTAAAAACAATTAGTAGTTGAGAAGGAAAATGTAAAGTATTTTTTTGGAAGCCTTCCTCATTTCTTAGCACTGCTTTCACAAATCTTAAAGGTTTTGTTAAACTCCACGAATTACGAATCATTAATTAAAGATATTACCATATTTAAGCTTAAAATAGTGTGCCGAATTATGTTAATTAAGAGAATTCCGCTTTGTCTGTAAACCATAAGCGGGATAAATTGATTTTACAACCGTCCAATTTTTCAGAACATTCCTTAGCAAACCCCTCATCACGAGCATTCTTGTTCCATCAGCAGTTGCTGAAATTGAATTTCGTAGGCTTCTACTTGGAGCAGGCCTTTATTCCCGAAAATATGCAATTTCCAATGAGACACCGAAAAATTATTTGAAGTAAGAGAAGTCATTTCAAAAACCTTGTTTATTGAATCACAAAATGCTACGAAAATTACCAAACAAGCACTGTATATTTTTTAATGTTTCTAGTTTCTATAACAAAATGAAAATTAACACACTAAATAAAACATTCTGCATATCAGATCTAATATTCTAATTTTGACCATAACACCAAGACCAATCAACAAACAATAAACATTGTTTATTGTAATTTAATTATTAAAAGATATTTTTCTTTGAAAACAAGGATTATAAAACACTTTGTTAATTGTGTGGTCAACTAAAACTATACAAAACCCCTTCCCATATTTAATGGAGCAATAAATGTTGGGGATTAAAGCTAACCAACAACAAGAAGAGATAAGATTTACATGTTCCAATCACTGATCTTAAATGTAATGGAGTGATAATATCGGGAAAAGATGAAATAATGAGCGTTTCAAAGATGAATATTTGTGCAATAGACCCATAAATAGGTAAATTTCGATATAATGAAAAACATGGAATGCAAAATGCACTAGAGCAATTGAATCTGAAGACTAATACAACTTGATATAAGTGCATCAAAATATAAAAAAAATATTTTTATGGCTGGTAAATTGGATATAGGAAAGACTCTATTAGTGAAGCATGAGATTGTGACATAGGCGAACCAATATTACAAAAATCTCGTCGTCAAACACCTCACTTTGAAAGCCATATTAATGAAGCAATGTTGTATTTTGAACAACGTTGGATAATAAAAAAATGTTATTCACTCTGAAACACACTCCCGGAGTGCGTATGGAAGAAGGAGACAAAGAAATTCGATTGTGTCTAGACTCTAGACTTTTAAATCAAATTACAGAAAGAACTGCCTTCCCAATGCCAAATAAAGATGAGATGCTAGATTCTTTGAAATAAGCACGATGGTTTACTGTTGTGGATTTAGGGAACGCTTACTATGAAATGGAGTTCAAGTAAAATTCGAGATTGAAAACTGCATTTTCAACCAAATCAGGATAGTTCTGCTTTAAGAGAATGTCTTTCGGAATACCAGCAACACCATCAACGTTTCAAAAGTTGATGACAGATGTTTTGGGAGATATGTTATAGAAGGAGGTATTAGTTTACTTGGGCGACATTTTAATATTTTTAGAAACAGAAACACAACATTTGTACTGACTAGAAAAGCTATTTTCGAAGATTCAAGCAACGGGATTCAGAATAAATCCAAAAATGTAAACTATTTCAAACAATTCAAATTTTTAGGTTACATTGCAAATAGAAATGGAATTAAGACATTCAGAAAAAAATCAAAGCAATTCAAGATTTTTAACAATCAAAATTTATTAAAAAGATACGCACTTTCTTGGAGTTATGTAACTATTATAGGAAATTTATTCAACAATATTCGAAATTATCAAAACCATTAGAGGAACTATGTGGAAGTTTAAAAGATAGACTTTATTGATCTGACTCCCATACTGAGGCATTTAAGACATTACAGGAAGCATTGATATCGACCCCAGTACTGTGTTATCCCAATTGTCAAAAAGAATTCATTTCAAATACTGACGCGTCATTTGACACTTTAGGTGTCGTTTCAGTTCAAATAAATGACATGAATGAGGAACAAGTGATTGCATATGGTTCGAAAACTATATCAAAGTATGAAATATGTTATTGTATTACTCGGAAAGAGTTAATGACGATTTCTTAATTCACCCAACATTTTAAGCATTATTAGTATGGTGCAAGTTATAATTTGCAAATCGACCACAAAGCAATAGAATTTATGATGATCACGAAGAAACCAATTACACCACAATTCCAAAACTGGATGAATTATCTAAGTAGCTTGGATATGGTTTTAGAGTACAGAAAAGGAAACTTATATCAAAATGCGGATGCTTTATCGAGAACAGATTGCATAACATGTGCACAATGTCTTATTAAGCACGATCAGGCAAAATTGAGAAAATCGAGGTCAAGAATGCTTAGAATAGAGCAGCGGTTCCCAACCTTTTTTCAATAGAGTACCCCTCTACCTGATTATTTACGTGGTGGGTACCCCTAACACACGCATATATATATATATATATATATATATAT
>MQRK01247202.1:7701-19962 GCA_001938485.1 Girardia tigrina
CCATTTGAGAAAACGATATGTTTTCTCTATCGTTCCGTACTTTACAAGGTAACGGAGACATATGATAAAGATGACAACTAACAGCACACCAAAAGAGATGAACACACACTTTGAGATGAAACTTCTCACACTCAATACAATCAACTCAATTTTAGCCTTCCCATCAAATCCAAAACAATCCGAAATCTCATCGATGCAATTTGACTGAAATGTCTGACCAAATGGAAATCTGAATGAACGTTGTGTTCTCTCAACTGTACCAGGTTTGACACTGGCAAGTTTCCATATAGTGTACCTGCTTGGTACATTTTGNGACCTGATGATGGGATTTTTATTATCTCGAAACGCGTCGTCTTGTTTTTATCCCTATTATATAGATTTTACCTTACAATACTGAAATTGGTTAGATGGTAATATTTATAAAAAGAGGAAACTGGTTATTGTATTTATGTACTGTTGTATTACAACGGATAATTAATAATTTACAGTTTAAATATATTATTTTTTATTCAAAATGAATATTGAACTTTTGATGTCAAATTACATTTTGTTAATTTTTGATTGATCGCTCTATTTCTATAAGTATTATTTAATTATATAAATAAAAGTTAAACGCTTCCAGCCTGTATTATAAATTAGGTGTATTCAATTCCGTCAAATTATTTATATATTTTATTTTTATATATTTGGTCATTTATATATTTATATTTTATTCAAATACATTTTTTACTTATTTTATAAACATAAATGCAAGTAAGGTTTAATGAGGTTTAGTAAATAAAAACACCCTGTTTCTTTCTAGTAACCGTCTTCGATATGGTGGAAAAAATGAGGTGGATATTTTAGCCCACTATATAATTAGTATATTTATATAAATAATATTTAATTATTTATACGGAAAATTAATTTACCTACGAGTTAACCGATTGACAATTTTAAAAAAATTAAAAAGTTAGAAATTGAGACTCTGAGATTCCTCTCATCTACGCGATTATCTATCGACATAGACAATTTTTTTGGTTTCGTCTCTTAGATAATCAGTAAAAATTGATTACCTCCATTTGTTATCTGAGAGGTCACAGAATGTTAAGAGAAAGAATTCAAACGTTCCTTCCACGTGAGATGTGATTCATTTCGTAGGCAGTTTACTCATTTTACAATTCTCTGTCTATTTTTCCATGGGATCCGAATTTCATCCTTATCTGTTCCGACACTTACTGTCACTGCTGCCATTTGAATATGAAATTTGAACCACTTCTCAAGTGTACAAAAAATTGTACTTGAGATGATGTTTTTTTTATTTTTTCAGCTCTCTCTCACTCTCCCTTCTTTTGTGATCTAATTCCTTATCCTTCCATCACTGCCTACCTTTATTATTTACTGTTATTTATAATATTTATTAAATTATTATTATTGTTATCCATTTAAAATAAAAGAGCTAATTCCGGTGGCAAGATTTATTATTATGACATAATAATATCAATCTTAAGTATTTAATTGGGAAAATAGTGATGTTATAATGACTCCCATTTTAAAAGCCTTTTCATTGGTTTACACTCTCAAACACACATACTATCAACATACATTCAACATACATCCAACGTGCATTCAATTAAATCATAGTGTTATATCATCACTATTGATGTTACACAATCAATTTCATGAGCAAGCACACCATAATTATTACAAACTTATTCTTAATTATTTTTGTTATTAATGCACAATAATTATTACATAACTATTCCCACTCACAATGATGTATTATTTTTTTACTCAACTATTACATTCAAAGGGTTAATTGGTTTTCCCAATTATATTGTATAATTTGTCAGGTCCCTCACAAATACCATATTGTATAATCTTGCATTTTCACCAATTTTTATTTTTATTATTTAATAGTACGACGTATTTTACCGTTATTTATTTTAGATAATATTACATTATTTATGCTATTTATATTATTATTTATATTTCCTATTTATATAAATTACATTAATTATTATTTATATTATTAATACTTAAACTAAAATTTAAAAAGTGCTTTAAAAAATTATTTTTATAACAATATTAAATTGTTATGAATCAATTAATTACAATCAATAGAATTAAAAAAAATCAATTATTATTATTTCGAGAATATTTTGGGTATAGCAATCCGCTATAACAATCCGGTATACAGCATCCCCTCGCTATAACGCGAAGCTCGGGGGCCAAGAGTTTCCTCGCGTTATAGTGAAGATCTTATTATATATACAAACTTTCGGTTGTAAATGTGATAATTTACACGTTAAAAACAATTCGATTAAGCTTACTTGACTAAAATAATTGAAGAGAAATTCCTGCTGCTAAGGAATTTATGGATTACAATGTAAAAGTTAAGTAGATACATAGTTGGGATAAATGAGGATAAGGTTTAGGCGTTAAAAGTTTTAAAAAATCGTTTATTTTTGTTTCTTTCAGCTGACTCCGCGATTTTTTGTGAATAGTTGCAATCAAGCCTTTAGGTTGGTAAAACATCAGTTCGACGATTTCAGATCTTTGGGCTTCAAGAAATCGGATTGCGGTGTTTAATCCATGAATTGCTTGTGCGGCTGTTGTAATTGTTGGAGTCTCAAAAGCAACCGAATGTTCAGTATCTGTTTCATTATCTGTTTGATTAACCGAAACATCTTTTGAAAGATTATGAATAATTTCGTTGTCACTAAACATTTCACTGGATAACCTAGCACATTGATGTAGAATCTCCTCCCGCTCTTCATTGTTTCATAAATCGATATCGGTGAGATGGCCACACAATTCAGTTATTCTACCTTCAACTTGACGTAAGGTGAAGGATTCTACAACAGTATCTGACTCAGGATTTTAAAATTATACATTTAGTCTATGTTCCCAGCATTTTTTAATAGTAGAGGGTGTTATTTCCTTCCAAATTGAACCACTAAGATAACATAAACCTTTTAAACTGTAGGATTTTAAATATTCAATACAGGATAAATTACTTTCGATGATCTTCTTAAGTAAATGATAACGATAATTCGCTTAAAATGCCAGGATCAAAACTACAGCTAAATCAAATCTATTATGGTCTACTAACAAAATATAAAATTATGAATGACACAAACACCCATATAATAAATAATATATAAATAAATAATTTATGATAAACAGTTATTAGAAGACTTAAAATAATATTTTAATTAAATATACAAATAAATCTGTTTTTATAAAAAATGTTTTCAAATAAGTTTATTTTGAATGATTATAAAAAATAAGCGTTTGGACTATTATTGTGTAAACAATTGATATCGCCAATTGACAGTTCTGCCAAATCTATCATTTTAGATAGGAAAATTTATGCTTTTCTAATATTCATTAAAACAAACAATGTTTTGTTAGAAAAATAAAACAAAATGTCCATTTTTTCTACGAGAATTACAAAATGTATTTTCCATTTAAATTCTTTGTTTTTTCTATGACTTGCTGCATAACAAAACAAGTGTTTCTTAACAGGTACGCATCTCCCATGTCTCTGACTGGCTGGTGATATGTTTTTTTCCATTTAATTAATTATTTACATTTGCATTCATAAATTAAAAATAAAAACTTTACCTAATAATAAATCTATCATACGGTTTTTTTCCTTGTTACTTGTGAGAAATATTTTAAAATTTATTTTAATGCAATGTGTTGATTTGGTTGCGCCCTACCCTCGAGTTGCCCCGAGAACCGGACAGTGGTGGCAGAGGCGCGCAGTGCATAATCTGAACACTCGGTCTCATTGTGCTGGACCCATTGATGTACAATTTTGTCTTTTGAGTACATTATTATTTTCTTTAAGACAAATATTATAATGTTTAATTTAGCCATTTGAGATAACTTGTTATTCAATTGGCAAAATTTAAAATCTTTAAAAACGATAAATATTTCTGTCATAAAATATATTGACAACTTTCAAAATAAACCGACACAATAATTTTTTTTAAATATAACAAATCAAGTTATTAAAGTCAGTTTCAAGTTCACGTGCTGAATCGTCGATGCCGGATTCTGTAACGCGAGGGAATAGAAAATGATCAACGGTACAATAATATTTCAGATGCGTGATGGTGTTCAAAAATCACAAGAGCCGCCATCTTGATCGTCTGCGCCACATCTGGATCGTTCGGGTCTGTCCAATCGCCTATCCAGTGATCTTACGAAAATATCTTCCGTTAAAAGATTTGATGGCCCAGAATCTTTCAGTTCATGATATGAATAATTGATTTTATTGCAAATTCGTGTCATTGACTGATAACTCTCGCTCTGTGTCGTGTCCCAAACACCCTTTGTAATTGGAATATTACCGCTGTTCTTCAACTGGAGCGCACCATAGGCCGTCCCGATTGTTGGTTGATAGGTATTTATCGCACATTCCTTTCCCAAAACAACGACTTTTACGTCGACTGATAAATTGAAAACCGAATAAAAAAGCGAATACATTTTTTTTGTAATTGTTTATTTTAAAACTGAGTTCAATGAGATTATTCAAAACAATATTTTTCTTTCGATATTTTTAAAATTACATTTATTATTTATATTATTTTTTTTCTTATGTAGCTGTCATATTATCAGATCATTTTTCATTTTGAGCAATTGATTATATATATATATATATATATATATATATATATAAGGTATTTTGTTTTTGAAATGTTATAAAATTGGTAAATTCTTATTAATGGTAAAATTTTATCAGCGATAAAATTTTATTAGTATTAAAACTTTAAGTTTTGAAAATTTAATGAGATGATAAAATTTTTTGATGATTTATTATTTTTTGAGTGATGAAAAATTAACAAAACTGGTATGGTTTAATTTGTGTTTACTATACAAGTAAATTAACCTGTCAAAAAGGGACAGTTCAAAACAAAAGCTCTTAAAAAAATTTCAAATCGAGACCTTATAACGCTAAGTGGTTAGCAAAAAATATTTCATCACTCGAGGCATTATACAGCTTGGACTTCATCAAAAAAATATCTCACAGTTCGAAAGCCTTTAAAAATCATTCATAATCATTCATAATTCAAAATCATTCATAAATCATTCATTCATTCTAATCATTCAATACACAATTTGTGACTTCCAACAAAATACAACTATCGAGAAACTTCAAAATTCAAAAATTTATTAAATTTGAGAATTAAGTGATTTCAATCAATTTAAAATTTCTCTCTGTCCCAACTCGCTCTGATTGGATGACCAATTATCAGGGTGCCATGCATTGCCAAGTATAATTGCTTCTAGTATCTACCGGCAAGTTACAAATTTGGATCTATATCTCGGCTAAATTTATTCAATTCAAGACGACTTATAACATAAATTACCGATTTATTTTGGTTTGAACAATACTTTTGACTGATCTCTATTCTACTTTTGGAGTAAGTTAGGAAATAAACTTTTATATTGTGATTCTTTCTTCTATTCTGAATTGTGATACATTATCTATTCTATCTGTAAATTATATATTAATATTATTAAATTAAGTTATGCAGCATATTAAAACTTTAAGTGAAGGTATTATACTACTTATCTTCATTTTTCTTATTAGTTTAATAAGGTTCACAAATTATAATTGGTTAGCTTTGTTAAACAGTGGCCAATATATTTTAAAGACGTCTCAAAAATAAAATTTCAATAAAATCCGTGATCTATTATTTATTGGTACTCATTATAAAAAATATTTTTAAATTCATATTTCATTCTTTTAAAAGTCAAATTTTTAAATTATTCTTATAAAAAGTATTACCCTAAAATTCATTCTATAAGCTGCGGCTTATCTATTAAAAAAAGATGAAAGATTTAATAAAACATCTTCGGCTTATGTGCAATGTACTTTTTAATATAGCCCATAAAAATTAAAAACCAACGCATATACATCATATGGGTCACAAAAAATAAAAATGAATTTTGAGGTTTACATATTCAACATATTTGGTGGAAGAGTTCAAAATAAATGATCAATATTGATGAGTATCCCACTGATTTCTTCGTTATTTGAATCTGTATTGTTGTCAAGGGTCTTCATCATCACTGTGTAAAGGACTTTTGTCAGACATTCGAAAATACTAGAGGCTTTTAACCCATTTTAAACACATTGTCTTTCATTTCATTTTAACAATCAATAATCCACTTGCATATCTCTCTGAACAAAGCTCTTTTAAGCAATTTCATTTTTTCTCTGGTGTCTGATGTTCGATTTATCAGTGAAAAAATTGAACTGCGGTCGAATGTATCTAAATTTTGGCGTAGATGAAGATCTCCAATTTTCTTCGATTGGTATATAAGTTATGTTTTGAACATGTTTTTAATACCTTATCATCTGACACAATACTCATTTTATTTATTACTTAATGACAATTTTATTTTTAAAATTATGGCCAATAACTACATGATAAGGGCATAGCCATGTGAGGCAGGTGGCCTGAGCCCCCCCCTAGAAAAAAGTCGCCCCCTTTAACATATTACTTTGAAAAATTTCATTTGACCTTTTTTAAAGAAAGCAATGAGAAACAGAATTTTTATCAGTTCAATTCATGAATAAGCAGCCACATCATGAATATGCACACATCAAAACACTATACCACTATCTCTTACAGCAGCACTCCGTCTATTCACCTACTCCCATATTGCTCTTTCCCTACACCAACACTTTATAATAACTGGGCACAGAAGGGAGTAGAAAGGGATTCACGTATAAAGAAAGAAAAGTAATAGAAAAATAAATGCACTTCATTTACATTCACTTCAACGACAAAAGAGAAATAAGGGGTTTCATTTACATATTTTTTACTTCTTTGAGTGATAATTTTCAATCATAATGGATAAATTTGTTATTTGCTTAAATTAAGCGCATTCATAAACAACCACATCGCAATTACCCATTCCAAATGTTTCAGTGTCTTTGGTTGTATCTATGGCATCTACATCTTTATCATATATACCAAGTAGCTCTAATATATCACGTATTTTGAAGCATTCTTCAATACCACTCTCTCTCTTGCAAATATAGAGAAAATAAGTTATCTAAATACGAGGACGGTCGGATTTTTCAGCTCGATTGATTGAAACGAATTCCATGGTTGGAGTACTCTGAAGATCGAGATGCTGCACTCTGTTATCTCATAGTTTTAGTATCATAGTATTAGACCATATTATCGAAGTAATTGTAGGGTAATATTTCAAAAATTATAAAATAATAAAAATAGTTTACTGACAATTTATGAGTAGATAAAATAATATATACAGAGTTACACGCTTGTGAATTTCCCAAAAAACAATTTCTTTTAATTATGAGTTTTGTAATAAATGTTTTACAGAATTTTTTAATGATAAGATAACAATTTTGATTTAACTTAACTCATATTATTAAATGGTTTTTGTTAATTTTTTAATACTAAATGTATCAAAATCAAAACTGAAAAAATGATATTATTTCAAAACAAAATAAATAAATTAAAATTGGAAAATAAGAAAAATATTAATTTTAAAAATTTCTAAAATATATTTATTAAAAATTATTTTCATTTAATTAATTTCTTTTCTTTTTTCTCGAATAAACTCGGATTATCAATCGATTCATTGAAGCATTAATTTCTACAGAACTATCAAATTATCAATTGAAAGAAATGGAATTTTTCTTCTAAGCTTGGACATTTTATTTATTTCCGCATTATCAAACGGTTATTCGAACGTGAATCGATTTCAAAAAGAAATCCATCAAAGAAAACATCGTCCATAATTCAATTAGTGTTGAATTCTCCAATTTAATTTTTCTTTCCGCGTTGAAAATGTTCGGATTTTAATTAAAATTGTTATGATGAAAAAAAGAAATTAAATTCATAAAACAGATTTCAAATTCCATTTTAAATATGAAAGATTGTTGGTGTCGTTGCTGTTTGAGCAGTGAGATGGATATTCTTCGATGTTTTCATTTTAGGTAGGTAAAACTTAATATTTAGAAAAAAATATTTATTCGATAATTTACGACAATTCTAAATTATTTGGCATAAATTTTTAATTGTTTACTCAAAAAAGAGTTTTGAGAAACTCACAACACACAAGTAAAGATTTCCATGAAAAGGAATGATATACATTCTCTCAATACCATTTCTAGTTCAAGTTGGGTTTAATCTAAGTCAACTCGGAAATAATCCGTGTTGGGTTCTTGATCAAGATTATAATTCATTAACACCAAAAATTTATTAATAACACAATTAACAATTATTCAAACAATTTTTAGTTAACAATTTTTTCCAATAAAAAATTGTTTGTCGAGGAACTTTTTTGTTTTCTTTTTTGACCGGATTTTTTATATAAAAATATGAAATTATAAATATAAATAAACTGATGAGTCATTTAAAATTTACATTCCACTATTTATAAATTAAAACCAACATAATTTTATAGTCATAATTACTAAATTAACCATAATGATTTTTTATTATTTTAGAATTAGTTTAATGTTATTTCTTTTTTTGTGAAACATTAATAACGATTTAAATTCTTGTTCACAAACATAACGATTTTAATGTTTTTTTATTATCAATATTTCAATTTAAAAAGCATTTTTTTATCTACAATTATTTTAAATACCATAAAAATTTTAGATACAATTTAAATACAACAAAATAATTTACAATATTCAAATTTTTATTATTATTATGATACATTAATGATAAAAATCTTAATATTTATTTTTTAAAATAACTTTTAAATTTAGTACAGCATAATTATTCTTGTCTTTATATATTTCTTTTATATCAATTATTTAAAAATCCATTATTTCCGAATTAATTTCATTTTAAGTTTTTTTATTCTACAATTAAAATTTGATTATTTTTGAAAATAACTTTTTTAAATTAATTAAGATATATATTTTTTTTACTTAAAATTGCTTTAAAAACTTTTGATTTTAAATATTTAATTATTTTAGAAATTCTTTATAAAAATTAATTATTTCAAAAATTTTGAAATTAAGCCCGACCTTCACATTCCCCCGGTTTTTTGAAATTTTTGAATTTTTCAACATTCCGTATTATTTGTTTATCATTTGTATCCTTCAGCCTATAGCTCCTATCATGAATCTTTTCTATGATTTCATATGGTCCCTCAAATCTGTCTGCGCCTTTCGTTTTTATTTCCTTCGCAAAAGGGGCATCTGAACTCTCCCTTGCAGTAAGATCTGTAATCCTAAAAGTCAGATGCGTTTCTTCAGTACTTACCGCTTCCTCCACCGATGTCGAGATAGTTAGGGGGCAGACACGGATTAAATCTGGTTGCCTGGAATGTTGATACTAACATTTTACGTACATGTTTATGCACTCATTATGCTACTATTA
This sequence comes from Girardia tigrina, assembly GCA_001938485.1. Classification (NCBI taxonomy): domain Eukaryota; kingdom Metazoa; phylum Platyhelminthes; order Tricladida; family Dugesiidae; genus Girardia; species Girardia tigrina. The sequence goes on from MQRK01247202.1 coordinate 17,079, forward strand.
GCAATGGATATTGGTAATAGCATTAAATTGATGACATAAAGAAAACATAATTTGTATGATTAATATAATTAATTAATATTATGAATTGCTCTTTTTTGTTTGGAATTTGTAAATCTGAGAGATCTTAAATCAATATATAAACAATTTATAATATTTTGATATAAATATTTACATTATTCTATTGTGTTCCTCCTGTATTGATCTAGTGTTGGTTTTTCAAAAATATAAATATTGAAAGGCATGAAAGGTCTATGAAATATTGAAACTTTTATAAATCAGAAACTGTATTCTTACATGTTTGAAATTAAAATATTTAAAAGTAATCCTTAGTTTTGAAACTGTCAAGGTAGTAAATCAATATACTGTGCAACAATGATCATGATTTAAATATGGGGGAAACATTATTTGAATCAAACAATTGAAACTAAGAAGATCTCCCAATGGTCCGCCTATATAATCCTATTGTTAGTTTAATATTGCTTCGTATGTTCAACATTATTATATTCTGTCCTTCTCAGGACTGAGTGAGGATAAATTCTTGTTCACAAACATAACTTAAAATGTAATCAGTTTGTTCTTTTCAAAATCTTTTAAAAATAGTTTTGATTATTCTAAATTTATGACAAACGATTCAATGAATTTGAAATAGGACTTTAGGCAAACCATCTCTGATATTTTAATTCTTTATAATATTTTCTTGAGTATGAGAAGTTATTAAAAATTTTCAAATAACCATTTTTTTTAATTTAAAAATTTTAACAAAAATTAAATAACTATGTAAAACAAAAAAAATGACATAAAGATTAAAAATCTAAAAATTTCAGATTAATTAAAATCGATATATTTTAAAAGGAAAATATTTAGTAAAAGTTTGAAAATAAAGAATTTTACAATAAATAATAAAAACAATAAATGGGGTAAAAATTATAAAGTAGAACGAAATTATTTTGAAAGCTATATTAAATTTAAAATAAGTTAAATATTTTCTAACAAAAGTAGAAAATTTCAAAGATAAATTTTAATAGGAAAAATTTAATAAATTTTAACTAAAGTAGAAATTTGATTTTAAAGAAAATTTAATAAATGTATTTTGACGAAATGATATTGTTATACATTTAAAATAAAATGACTAATTCTGATTCTAAGATTTATTAATTATAACACAATATCCATAATCTCGACTATTAAATGGGGAAAATAGTGATGTTATAATGACTCACATTTTCAAAGCCTTTTCATTGGTTGACACTCTCAAACACACATATACTATCAACATACATTCAGCATACATTCAACATCAGACAAGTAACCCATTTTATTGTATCATCACAAGTGACTTTACTCAATCAATGTCATCAGCAATCACACAATAATTATTACGTAAGTAATCTTAGTTATTTCAGGTAGTAACAGGCAATATTTATTACGTAACTATTCCTACTCACAGATATAATTACATTAACTAGACGAAATTTTTTGAACTTTATGTGTAATTTTCATTAATAAATTTTTGTGAGAAATTATGATTTATAATACTGAATCAAACATTATTGAAGATAATGTAAATGCAATTAACATGTATCACTTCGAACCTTGAAAATTCGTGCAGATTTAAAAATTAAAAATGCAGGTTGCCCTATATTTCAGCTGGTTCAATTTACACAAATTCACAAAAACTCCAATGTTTTCTATCCTAATATTCCGACGTAGTTTGGTTTTCGTTTTCCTGGGCGCGAAATAAGATTGAATTCAGTAACACCTGATAACATCACGAAAATTAAAAACCCTATGATCAGTGTCTCTCGAATGAAGACTTAACCTTCATCCGTTCCTCGAGTCTTTTTCCACCCGAGTACATAGTCGATTTAGTGTACAGTCGATTTGAGGGACGGATGAAGGTCAACATAATTTAGGAAATAATTAGGTTGTCAGCTGCTGGAAGAATAAAACAGAGAGCAAAGATATACATCCAAGAATTGTGAAAACAGTCGATCCAAAGATATTTTTCAGCGAAAAACAGAGGGTTTATTATGAAAGATTAACAGAATAAGATATCTATAATATAAAAATTGTATACTTTGAAAAACTGTAAAAATGTTTTTAAGCAAATTTGATTTTAATAATTTCAAAAATAATTATTATTATTTGAAGTTATCGTCCTGTATTTTTTGTATTAAAAACATCAAACGATTTACCGGTATGTTTTATCTCTATTTTATATTTATAAATATTTTAGATAAATTATTGATTAATTTGTTGAAAAGTTTTCTTTTTTTTCTTCAATAAAAAACATTTTGCTGAAATGAAATTTCTTTTATTATTTGTCTCGTATTTTTTATTGATTTATTTTATTTCTTTAAATAAAATCAATAAAGTATTAAAATGTATTATTTAAACAATAATAGTTTTAAAAAAATTTTTTTATATTTTTTTTGTGAAAAAATATATTTTATTCATTAAAATTTATTTTTTTTATAAAAAATAATTGAAAATTTAAAGAAAAATAATTTAGTATTATATATCAAAATTATATTATTAAAATATTTTTTTAAAAGTATTAAAAAAACTTCACAAAAGTTCTGTTTACATTTTAATTCTAAATGAAGTAAGAGTATTGAATATCAAATTTTATTCAGAACCATTAAAATCTTCGTCAGATTCTTAAAAAAGTATTTAAAGCTTCAAGAAAATAACTTTATTGATCAAGAATTAAAAATAATTATTTGTAATTAGTATTTTCAATTATTTGAATATTATTATTACTATAAAAATGCAGCTTTTATCTCTTGAAGCCATTTTTCCATTCTTTTTATTAACTTACTTTCTATATAGGTATATATACCTATAGGTATATGTACATATATATATATATATATATATATAT
>MQRK01247209.1:5178-21523 GCA_001938485.1 Girardia tigrina
ATTTAAATCGTCGTTTAAAGAGCTGATCAACTTACGACTAAAGAATTTGAACGTCTAACCGTTCGTCGACCTTATTTACATTTGAGTAGCTATATAAGTACTCAACCAGAATCAACTCTTACACTCTCTTTCTAAAAGGATTTTGTCTATCGAGTTAAGTACTAAAAAGGTGCGATTGTGTTTAATACCATATAATCTATATATTGCTTAATATATTTTTTATATATTTCTAAAATCATTCGGAGGNNNGCGACGATTCGTTTCCTCCATTATCCAAAATACAAATTCATAAATAAGGTTTAGGAACACCTTTAAATTGTAAATTTAAACCTGTAATTTTGTGTATAAAGAAATAAATAATTATAAAAATATCATCTTTGTTTTGATTTCTGTTTATTTTATAATTCACCCTTACTACACCAACAAATAAGATGAAAGGAATCACAAGTTACTATTAAAATTAAAACCAACGAGTTTTGTCGAAATCCGCTTCTTTATTTACTTCATTTATTTTATTCCCCTGCGAATTCTTTGGTCTCAAATCTATTCCAATCCTTGAAATATTTCAAGCACATAATCAGGAAGAAAAGGTGTATACTTCTCCCGAGACTCTTCAAGCTTGTACTAAGGCTAGCAATTATTGATCGAGAATATTGATGACCCCACTATTTTGTGTAACAAACAATCCACATTACCTCAGACTCATTCAATCATTTACAGAATCATAATTCGAATACCTTTATCTTTGTGTGAAGTATGTAATGGTATAAATAGCAGAGTAAAACACTGGTGGTTCAACATTTACTTAAACTATTAAAAACATTCTTATGTATTTCGTTAGGACGAAAGTGTTGTATGATGGAAGATAGGATTTATTTAATCTATAAAAATAATATATCGGGTGGCAAGCATTCTCAACAACACAAGAATTATTGTAGATTTAAAGATTCTTTAAAAATTTAATTGAATTCCTCGAATCATAAATCAACCGTAACAATTTGTCAAATTTTTTGTCGTTTTGTCCTTATTATCGAATAATTCCTAAAATATTTCCGACATGATCTGGACATAGGATTTTACCATACTATATAGATTCATAACATTTTCAAGTAAAATTAAACAATGGTCAATATCGCCATCACTCCCAATGTTTCTCTCAATGTTTTAAGTTGACATATGAATATTTCAAAAATAAACGCTTCCACGTTTCTAAATTTCGTGGTTTCTCTGACTCTGTTGTTCTTGGAATACATTAAGAGTACTTTGGTTTTGTTATACTCTGTTCAATTAATACAGTCTTTTATTTTCTATAATTTTCTTTATAAAAGAATTGCTTTAATCACAGTTTTCATTTTTATTATTTATTATTATTACATCTGTTATTATGTAACGTTTAATATCGGAGATCAATACATGTTTCTTGATGATTATATCAATTCTAATTTTTTATCTTATTAAAAAGGAAAACGTCTCTTTTAGTCCAAGCCTTTCTGTAGAGAAATTCTTTTAACGCCGTGATTTATTTATCAAAAATTATTTCGAAGAAAAAAGAACTTTATTAAAAATTTTTTTTAAATGAAGATGTATTCATAATTATAACTGAGATTTGGAACAGTGGAACTGAACTAAAGAAAATATATTTTATCTAATCAAAATATTAATTTACGATAATATTTATATATCATATATTCTTTCTTTGCGATGTTGCTCATCATAGACAACAACCCATGTTTCATTCAAGTAAACTAAATCTCAAAATATAAATTAATTACCATTTTTTCGATTCGAAATTTGAAAGTTATTATCTATCTAAATCATTAAATTACCAAACCATTAATTATCTAATTAAATCATTAAATTAATAAACCATTTATTATCTATTTAAATCATTAAATTACTAAACCATTTGTCGTTACCTAATAATAATAAGGTAAAATTCATCTTCCCAGAATTACCTTTCAAAAACTAATAAAGTGAGGGTGAAAATCAGAAGAAACATTTCTTTTTTACACTATATACAAGGGATCCTCACTCTCTCATAGGGTTAAGCTTCTTTTGATATTATCCCTCTGCCACTCTCCCCTACTTTTTCCGATCTCCAAAACCCTCTCGCTCATTATTGCCCTACTGAGTTCCTACCCACACGGGAGTCAGGGAAGATAATCATCAGGGTTAAGAAAAACTCAGAATTAATAACAAATAACTTGAACGATTCAAACTTCATTGACTGTAATAAATTTATAATAACACAAAATAAAAATTCCTTGTAGGAATCAAACCGGTAATTACAATAATTAAAACCTTTTAATAAATTAGAATAGATAAATAAACGTCCTAGCAAATCAAATCGGTATAAAATAAAATAAGATATATATAAAAAGAAATAAGGAATGAAAATAACCCTTTAATATTACTTTTTCAATAAGGACACTTGCAATTAAAATAATTCAAAATATTTTCCGGTTGTCAGTTGCGATTTCACTTCAAAAAAAAATTTTGTTTTCGTTCTTGTTCAGTTTAGTTCGGAATAAACCAAAATTAATTCAAATCAAAATAATCTAGTCTAATTTAGTTTAGTTTAGTTCAGTTCTGTTCTGTTCTGGTAAGCCATCACAAAATCCGCAAGTTTTATATAAAATGTTGCTCTGGCAGCGGATGTCGCAAATCACTACGAACCGCAGTCTCGACCACAGGTGGAGCGGAAACTACCGTCAATGTACAGCCGCGGAATCAAAAGGTCAAAAACCGTCGTCGAACTGTTTATCATTCGACATCCGTTCGGTAAACAATATCTCGGTAAGGTTTTTAATTAATTAATTAAGATGGATTTAATTTCTTTCTGTTTTTTATGGTTTTTCGAAGAATCGAGAAGGACTTCTCATCTTATTCGGAGTTCGACGCGCATTTACAACTAACGGGGGATAGTCGAGTTTGACTATCCCCCACACTAACTAACTTTGGCGCGCGTCGGGCAACGAATGGGTGAAGGGGTCATTTTTGATCTTTACTATATGGGCCGTAACACATGCTGCAGCCGGTCGGCATCACCCTCCCAAGGTTCCTCGCCCCAAAAAGAATTTAACTAAATTCAAATTCATCATAGGTTGTTTATTAGATTAGTTATTCAATATTGAGGTCTCATAGAAAATAAATAGTGGTGTTACGTTAATTTCGGATTGTCAAGGCAAATCAATTCTTACGAGTATTAACAGAAAGCTACTTACCACTTCTTATTGATTTTAAATAGATTCATTTGCCATTTGATTTGTTACTTAAGATGAATACAAAGTTTAGTTAAGTAGCGATAGAAGCCTTGAGATTCAATATAACACGTAAATTTGATAATGAGTAAGATGAAAGAGATCATAAGTTACTGTTAAAACTGAAACCAGAGATTTTTGTTGAGATTCACTTTTATAACGATATTAACTTTATTTATGTTACTTTACTACAAATGAATTTAAAGAGGATTTTTTCATAACATATATATATACGTTTGCTTTAGTTTAATATCAGAATAGATACTTTATTGAAAATTCAATATTAAAAATCCAAATCTAAGAGTAGATAACCAATTATATTATCTTATTTTTTTTTATTTTATTATACATGAAAAGTTCGTCACAGAAGTTTTTGAACATGATGGAATACTTCGCATGTTGAATTTATAATTGGGCGATATTGCTCACGATATTTGATCGTTATAGAAACAAAACAAAACAAAATGAAATCGAATTCTGAAATGAAAATAAGCCACGAAGTTTCTCTTAATTCATAATCAATAACTTATTACTTTATTCAAATAAAACGAAATCTCTACAAAATATAAATTATTCTCCATTTTTTGAAACTTTTGAAAGTTATTATTCAAATTATCATTGATAAAATATCAATAAAGGCAAAATAAAGTATAAGTAACAATAAAGGAAAAATTTATCTTTACTAAATTATCTTTAAAATATCAATAAAGACAAAATAAAGTAAAAAAATCAAAGGAGAATTTCTTAATTAAATTAAGTCATTTGTTCTAATCAAAATTATTTATACTATATACACAGGACCCTTGCTCTCTCACAGTGCTATCCTCCTTTCGATATTATCCTCCTGCCACTTCTCTTTACTCTTTCCGATCTCTAAAACCCCCTTCCTCATTATTGCCTTACTTACTCAAACGAAAGTCGGGAAAGTGATTAACAAGGGATTCAACAAACTGAGAATTAATCAAGTAATCAGACAATTAAAATTTATTTGTGCAATAAAATTATTAAGAAAAATAAAAATCATCGTCAAAATTAAACAAATAAGTGATCGAAATAAATCATAAGAACCTTTTTAATAAATCAACATTAAAATTAATTAAATAAATAATCGATTAAATAGATCAATGGNNTAAACAAACATAGAAAACCCTTTTAAAATTACCTTTCAATTCGTAATTGTTCTGTCTCTAAAATAAGGTATATTGATAAACTTTCAATTCGTAATTATTTTTCAATTCGTAATTAAACTTTCAATTCGTAATTAAACTTTCAATTCGTAATTGTTCCGTATCGAAAGTAAGGTATATTTTTTGTGTTTATAATAGACTGAAAAAATAGACTGGGTTTCTATTATTTATATTTCAATTATCAAAACGCTGTCGAGGAGCGTCCGGTTTGGCTTCGCACGGCATCCTGTTTATAGGATGTCGGCAATACCGAAACTACCCGGTCAACCAAAATGATGTTCGGACGACGTCCTGTTTATAGGATGAAGTCAATGCCGATCGTCGTAAATAACAATTACGAATTTGTAAGTTCAATTTTTTAATTAATTAATTAAAATCTTTAACTAGGTTTTTTTAGCTTTACTCAAACGGATTTGAAGCTGCGGACCGGAATCCTGACCCGGCTCAACATCCCGATAAGTTGGGGCCCATTTAAAAACACTTGAGGATAGTCGAGTTTGACTATCCTCAAAACAAATGGAACACGGGCTCTCATGCGTAAGGGGTGTAGGGTTTGGGGAAAGATGAAGATGTCTCGGGAGATATAAGAAATCGTTTATGCAATTGTGTCGGTCGTAACATTCCTCCCTCCTCAGGTGAAATCTCGTCCCGAGATTCTAAGAAAGATATACGCGGGGCAACGGTACACAGTAAAAGGAAGGGAAATAACAAACAACAACAAAAAAATAAAAATAAATCATGCAATAAATAGATATAATAATCGTGAAATGTTAATTATGTAATCATCATCGTTCATTAAGTTTGATATACAGTTTACATGCGAGTTGATCCTTTCACAATAATATAATTAGTTAGTTTTTATTTACAATTGTTCTGTTCCATTACAACCATCATACGAATGTCCCGATCGTGTTCGGTCGACATCCGAAAATTGGCGTTATCGCTGCATCATTAATTGTCCATATCGGTCGTTGGAACTCGAGGTGTGGAAGGTTTCTCAGTCGAGTCGACATCCTCGGTAAGTTCGTCAACTCCACAAGCATCCCTTCTCGCGTTGCCAGGTCCGTTAATTCGCGCTCGGTCCTAGCTTGTGCGTCCTCTTCAATCTCTTTTTCGATCTCAGTTTGGATTAAGTTTTGAGGGCCTTTTGGTGGAGTGTAGATCATATCTCCAGTCAATGTTTTCCTCTGATATTCCTTTTTCCGCCGTTGATATTGTTTGTAATAAAGATGCAAATTGATCCCCGCTATAGCGAACAGAGTACCAAGGGCTCCTGCAATAATTATTACAATTATCGGATTACTTGTTCTGTGCTTTATCCGTTGAATTTTGATTATTTTTCTCGTTGTCCATTGAACTGATCGACTCGTAACATTTCTGACTTTAATATCCGACGTTCTGGGGATTACTAACACTTTCTCTCCTTCACTACTCATATCGGTATACCGGTATTCCACTGGGTTCAATAACTCTTGATTTTTCTCATACACCTTATCACTATACTGCGGGAGTTTGCTCTTCTTGGATCAGATATTCTTTATGATATATTGCAAAGTTCGTCTCCTCATACCTTACCGTGAAGGTAACTATTAGTCTCATCGACGTGCTTGGATCGATTTGTAAATAATTGCGACATTGTTTTATTAATGATACCGGTCTTGTACGATATACAAATTCTCGTTTTTTGTCGAAAGTGTGGCAATTTATTATTAATGGTTCTCGTAGTTTGTTCGCCTGTCCGTTATCGAGGCTCTGGAACTGATTGATAATGTATATTCGTTCTCGAAATGAGCGCTGAGGATAAATTAACCACACTAAGAGGATAAGTTCCAGATGTTAGTATGGTGGACAGTATATAGATATATGTTTATTTTAATTAGATTATTATAAGTAACAATAAGTTAAATAATATGAAATAATGTGGGGATGATAAGTTTGATTTTAAAATAGTGTACAATATAACGAATATTTGTAATTAAAATTTATGTGTGTACTATATATTTTTGCTTGTTTTAATAGGGATAAAACTACAATACAAAGAGGGATTGGTAAGCAGGACAGGTCCAACATACAATCACACATTATGAATGTGTAATTGAACATATACCATAGATTTTATATATACATATTTATACTGATTTTAGGAACAATAGTTATTTTGTGTTTGGAAAGATCAGCCTTTTGATATTGCATGACCGCAGTTAAATCATCACTCCGGAAGGAATCACCGATAGGGTTTTGAGGTAGAACTTTGAGATTGTAGGTGACTCTTCCGGGAATCAGAAAAAACTTCTTTCCAGGGGATTGGATCATTGGTGTCTAAATTGTTGTCTTTGGACGTGAAATTGTTTGAGATTTTTGACTGAGAATTGGATGATTGAGAATGTTGAAACGTCCAAATCTTCTGAATTCTCTGATGGAATATCAGGATCGACCTTTCAATCAGAAGAGAAGACTCCGCCGGTTCAGAAAAAACTAGTAGGGTCCACTCAATCTGGATGGGGGCTCGTCCAGCGTCATGTATGCCTATGACACACATTTTATATAGTGTTGACTGTTTGATGAGCAATTGAAAAGAAGATCTCTGACAGATTTCTGAGATCCAACTTCCAGAGCAGAGGGGATGATTGGGGGTCAGGAAAAACTTCTTTGACTGTTGGGAAACATTGGAGTCCAAATTGGGGTTTGTTTTGATACATACATACATATATTCTTCAAACACAAATATTTACAGAGTTTTCTAAGTATACATCTAACACATATATTTTTTGTTTTTCTTTTTTATTATTTTATATATATTTTTTTTGTTTTTGTTTTTAGTGTTTATACATTTTTTTTATTTATTTTTTTTTATTTAATTTTTTTTTATTTTTATAACATATAATATTAAGATACGTAATTTATGTACAATAATTTACACATATGTTGATTTTATTCTGGTATGCAGTCCAGAATTGTGCTGTCCACACAATTCTCTTATACAACCAGATTAGGGTCTATTGGGATGCGGTACAAGTTGTTCAGCTCTGGAAGCACGCCACCTTTGTGAACTTTCCCCTGTGCCAAACTCCAGTCGACGTTTGATCGAATGCAGTGTCTGGCAATTGTGGCGATGGTGTGCTTCTTCAAGCCGATCAACTGTAACGCCTTTGTTGACTGGCTGGGCCAAGTACCTGGGACATCAACAAGGATTGTGGTGATTGCAACCTTGATCTCAGGGTTGGCCGCTTTGATCTGTTTTGCCAAGTCAGTATAATGGACCATGTTGGCTTCATGTACCCGATCAATGTTGTCCTCTTTCTCGTACGGGCACTTTATATCCGCCAGGATGACTCGGTTCTGTTGTGGGAAGTGGATTTGGAGGTCAGGACGGAGGGTAGATGTTGTGAACTGACRCTCTATGTCCACATACACTTTGCACTCYAGGTTTTGACGGATCTGTGAAGCTATAAAGTGTAACACCGCATTATGACGGTAATTCCAGAAGCTTTCAGTGTGGAAACATAGACAGAACACATGTGGAATGGTCTCATCCAATGCACTACACCTACGGCAAAATCTGGAAGTGGATCGTGGTCGTCCATTTACTGGTAGAGTATAGGTGTTCACTCTGTGGAGGAAGTACCAACTGCTGACAGACAGATCACCATTGTACAGCATTGTGCTGGATAAGCGGGAGTCTTCCAATGCTGTAGCAAATCTGCCAGCACTTCCTTGGTCCTTCCATTGTTTGCCCCAGGATTGGTCCACAAAGTTGTGCAGGATGTGGCAAACATCTTTGCGGTGTTGTTTCTTGAGGAGAACGGAGGTGAAGTTTTCTCCCTGGAAATTCTGTGTGATTAACAGCGCCAACCCGTGCTCGTTTTGACGGAATTGGACATCAATCTGGTGCAGTGCACGCAATCTGGCAATTGAGTACAGAACTTTGGATCACCAGTTGGTACTGCCAGACTGAACGTTCCCAGAGTTGATCCAATGAATAGCTTCGGATAGTGAGGACATGTTTGCTTCATTGGGACTGTCAGATGCAGCCCGGCGCAGAGACCATTGTGGAATGTTCGTCGTTGTTTGGTCACTGCAACCAAGCAGGTAATATACGTCAGCAATGGATTGGATAAGGTACTCATCAAAGGTTGATCTCATCCCGACACCTTCAGAAATCTTTGGAGCATAGATGTAGGCATTGCTGGCGTTCGGAGGAAGTCCGAGGATATTTTTCAATAGAGTTCTCACGCGCATATCCAGACTGGTGGAGGTGTCATGCAAATCCAGGACGGGGATGTTGTAATTTCGGAATGCATACACCAGTCGGCTGTGCAAGAACCTCATATACGCGTGAGTCTTCTGCCACGGTAGAAGGTTAGACTTGACAATCTTCTCCAGATCTTCGATCAAGTCGTGGAACAGTGTGTGCGGTGTGGCGTATTGTATATTGGATGCCTGAGTGCCCAGATAGACAAAACCGTCAGTTGGGTTGATAGTGGTGACGATCTCGTCATACAGTTTGACGGGGATCTTCTTTGGAGTTGGGCAGCTCATGATAGCGCATTTTGATGGACGGAATTTTAAGCCAAGAATGTCTCCGACTTCGGTGGCTATATCTGCGGCACGTTGTAGCCAGTCAATTGTCAAAGCCGTCAGCACGATATCATCGGCATAGGCCAGACATTTGACTTATCGGTTTGCTATGGAGACTCCAGCAGCCGGGCATTGTTCAATCGCCAACAAGATTGGGTTGATTCCGATGTTGAACAGGAGCATCGACAGGGGGCACCCCTGTCTAACTCCAACCCGGATTTGGATCTGTGGAGTTCTTTCATTTCCACACGTTAGTGTTGTAGAACAGTTGCGGTAGATTTCCCGGATCATGTCAGTTGTTCCAGTTGATGCACCCATCTTGTCAAGAAGATAGAGAATCGTCTCAATAGAGATGGTGCCGAATGCATCAGCGATGTCCAGGAAAAGGAAATGGACCTGGCTTTTCATTTGTTTGGTGTATTTGTCAATGATTGCACGCACAACAAAGTTATGCTCGGTGCAACCATTGAAAGGTCCAATGCTCTTCTGGAAGAGATTCAGCAGCTCATTCTCCAGGATCCAGCTTTGGAGTTGATTGCACAGGGCTGTTGTCATGATCTTATAGATACAATCCAACAGTGCAATCGGCCGCCACGAATCGACGAGGTGATAGTGACCCTGTTTCATGGGTTTTGCAATCAGCAGCGTCTCATAGTATCTCCATGCTTCCGGAATCTGCTTTTGTTCACAGATTATGGAGAGGAGATACGAGACACATGCTGACTGCGGGTCACAATATAACAAGTCCTTGTAGGTGATGTTCGATCTACCAGGAGCTGTGTCATCCTTGGATTTGAGGATCTCTTTGATTTCCTGGGTTGAGATTGGGCGGAAATCAAAGGTTTCGGCAGATTTGAACAACAGTTTGTCAAGATTGGCACTGATTGGTTTGGCCACAGATTTTCTGCCATAGTAATCTGAAATTTGGTCGATTTTTGGGGTGCAGTCCGCAACGTTGTGTTGTGTTAAATTCCGGAAGGCTTTGGCTGGGGATTTCTTGTAGATTGTGGCAGTACTGCGTGGGCTCTTGGGTGATGTTCTAATCCCCTTGTAGATCTTCTTGGCTGTCTTTTGCCGAATATTATACACATATTGTGTAAATATCTGCAGACAGTCGTCGACATCAGAGTCCATCATGTCTCGAAGGATGTTTTGAGCTTGGTGGACTCTGATTGGGAGTGTCGCATTTCGGGGGATAGAGCTTTCCGCACACGTTGGGGGTTCTGGACTGAAAGCAAACTCTTGCTGGATCCGAGTTGCTTCCTTGCGCACTTGTGCAATTTTTATTCCGTCCGGTGACAAGTCGGAGAGCAGTTTGTCCATGTACCCGCACACCAACGGTCCAGAGTCTTGTGGACGGTTTGTTGTTTGGTGTGCTCTCGATACACTGCTCAGAGGGATCAAAGGATTCCGGAGAAGTGCGAGTTTCGATACAATCTCACCCACATTCTCCAGAAGGGACGTCAACCTCGGGTCCGGATGCTCCAGGAATGGATCCAGGACGCTCACTGCTCCGTCAACAAAGTTGACATAAAACAGCACCCATCGGCATGAGAACAGAAACACTGGGATGAATAACAGTGTTTTATTGGCAATGTGGGGCAGTGATAGGTTGTGCACGATGTGCTGGATGTTCCTATCACACATTGCCTTGCCGATAGTTGGGTGGAGCGTATATGCCCGTTTGCAATCGATCTTTGCAAAGGCATATGAGGCGATATGTGCATCATTAAATTCAAGGATCGCAGCGGAACGAGCAGCATCATCAGCAAGCACGGGACCAGCTCCACCAAGGAATTTCACAGTCTCATCAGACAACAGGACGAGAGACTGCGAATGCAGTCTTGTGGCGATAATGTCAATCTCTGTCAGTGGATAGCCATAACAGAGATTGGCCGCATATACACACACGAAGGCACCACAGTCCACTCCATTGTCCTGGAATAGTCTTTCCTGAGGGCTGCCAAATCTCTCGGTGAGAGTGATGTTGCCAATGGGAGTTTGCTGCTGTAAGATCTTGAGAATTTTGTACGTCATTGTAAGGGATTCTGGACGGTAAGATTCACCATAAATGGAGTCCAGAAGGAAGGCTTGCTTCTGTTGATTGTCGATCACTAGAAGGACCCAGTGACATTTCTGGATGCACAGGGGGAAGAAAATCCAGTTTGCAGAACCCATACGAGACAAGTCAACGTTCTTCCGGTTCCGGATGGAACTGTCTTGGTTGACGAGAACGTAACTATCAGTAGGGTTTACGAAATAGGAATTGGTCCTGGCTTGGAGATGCAGGAAGAACAGCCGGATGTCAATGTTGGAATACCAGGCCTTCACGTTGACATCCATAAGTTCGGTTGGCAATATGGTGACTGTTTCTTCCTGGAACGGTAATTGTCAGCTTTCTTCGTCAGCATTGGGTGGAATGCCAGCAGCGGAATCACTGGAGTCACTGGACGAACAGAGGTCCATGAATAAGGATTGTGTTGGTTTTTCCAGGATTGGTGAGAGTCGCCCTTCAGATTTAATCTCTGGTTCGGCGGGCTGCGCCAGAGGTATAACCATCTGTTCCAATACTACTCTCGGTTGCATTTGAGAGTCATAGGTGATTGTTTCTTGGGGTATTTCATCCACAGACGAATTGTCCAGGGAGTCGGTGGCGCTATCGATTGGTTGTGGGAAGGATCCATTCACCCGGAACTGAGTGACGGCGAGAGTCAACCAGCTAATGGAGTCATCGTCCGCAGTATCACAGACTTTGCAGATGTAAGCACGTAAGTCAGTGATTCGCTCAAAATTGAAAAGATCATAGTCATGAGCAAGGGTGGTTATGGTCTCATGGTATCTAGGATCTTTAGGGTCGGCTGTGTATGTTTTTGCCATGTGTGGGAGTGCAATATTCAATGRATTCTCAGTGGACTCATCCAGTGTATGGTTGCACTCTGGCTGTTCTGGTTGGAAGATGCTTGAGTTAAATGTGCTGGGAATAATCACATCATCTAGCTCAGGAAGCGGGCTGAAGTCAGCAAGTTCCAGGATTCGGTCTGGGACCCGTGGGATGTGCTCAATCTCCATTTTCTTTTTCAGCTCATCGAGGGGCATCGAAATATGGACGAGTTCCTCAGGATTAGATGGGTCTTTATTGGCTTGGTCTAAGTTCTCCATTGACTGCACGACAGGAGTTTGTTGATGATGTGGTTTGGCGAGCTCCTCCTTCTCGTTGGGTGTTTTCACATCATCCGAATTGGTTAACGCAATTGGTTCCTCCAGATCAATGAGCGTTTCATCATTGATGGGCTCCTCTGAGTGGATTGGGATATGATCATCACATGTCTCCGGAGCAGCGAGGCGGAATCTCGCGTTTTTGAAGTGGAGTGGCTGCTGATCTCGTTGTGAAATTTTCATTAAGATGTATCCGGAGGAGTGCACAAGATCTGAAAGGTTGTTGTATACAGACCGGCTGTATATCAGATCTTCTGAGAGAGTCGGAAGGAAGGACGTACAAAGTTTTGCGACTCTCTTGATACATCTTGTTAGGGACTTCACTCGGAATGACACAGAGTCAGCATCCAGTAAACAGAGGCATCATGTGTGGAGGCGTTGTTCGTGGTGGATTCTAGTGGCGGCACATCTACTGGAGGTATGTCTGCATGTGTGTTTGCAATTGATGGCTCAGGGGGTTCCGTGTCTACTGGATGTTGCTCACCTATCAGATTGGACACTTGTGTCGACACTTTGCGTTTTTTGCTGCGTTTTTTTGCGGAAGCGGGTTGGGTTGACTCTCTCGTCGCTTCAGCGCCTTTGATTCCAAGCGTCTCCCTGAGACGTAAAAAAATTTTATTTTTAATCGCCTCCCGTAGGCTCAAATAATTTTTTAAGTGTCTCCCTGAGACGCAAAAATTTTTATTTTCTTTAATCGCCTCATACAGGCTTAATTTTAACCATGATTTTTATCTTTATGTCGCCCTCCAAAGGCATAGTTTTATTTTCTTTAAATTGCCCCATACAGGCATAATTATTCTTTCCCTTTTTTTTGATAATTTCTATTATGGCGTGATTTCCAGGCTCTTATTCTCATTTTAACACAACATTTTATTAGTGCAATAAATCTCTAAAATTTTATTATCTTTCGACACTACCACCAACGTCATTGTCAAAATAATTACAGTTTATTTCAGAGTTCGAATCTGTCTCTCATAATTCTCAATCGATGCTAATACAATTTTGGTACAACTTCTATATTCTTTAAGTTTTTTGGTATACTGTATCAGATTTGTCCTTTGTTTTCTGATCGTCTTAAAGGGGTATGGCTGATGTCGTCGCATAATTTGTAGGCGAACCTTGATCTTTTCCATTGTATCTATCAATCCTTCTTGTTCATCCAAAAGTTTTATTAATTCTTTTTGGGACTCCCTCAACTCTCTCATTAATTTTATTTTATCAATTTTCATCTCTATAATTAATTAAAATACCATGATTAAATATTATATACTCAATCGTTATACTCAATTAAAACACAGTTCGAATAACACAATTTTTTTTAATTATAACTTTTTTTATTACTTTTTATGCTGATATACACGAGACGGTCGCATTCATCTGCTTGGTCTCTCTCTTGCATTTCCACGAGCCGTCGGTGGCGCGCACGAAACTCCTCCAGGCTCCTTTGGTTGAAATCGGCTCCATATTGCGTCAATTTTGCCTGTAATTCGTCGAGGGCCGCTTTGACTCGGTGATTCAATGCTTGGACTTCGCTCATGATGGTTCTCCCCTCACTCCGCGTTTCCCAGCGGCTCAATAACTCCACTGCCTGATTTTGCAGTTGTTTTCTTTGAGCGATTAAGCTCGCCGCTCTGCGAACCTGCTCCTCCAACTCAGTCACTCTCAGATCTCGTGGCATTGGTCTGACGATTGCGATGGGTTTTCTTTTCTTTCCCTCATACTAGAAAAATGTTCCGTTAATTACTGTCCACGATATTATCGTATTTTATTACTGATCCAATTTATTATAAACATAATCGTTATTTATTGTTCCCTTTTAATATGCTATCTCGAAATTTTTGCGCGAGACACAGTTAATTCTTTTCGATTTATTTTTATTATTAGTTGAACCGTTTGTTACTATCATGTTTATTAACAAATTATCTCGTGTAATCATTGGTGTATTTGATCCGTTACTTTAACACAATATAAGAATAAGACAAACAAAACGAAAATTCTAATTGTTAGGACATTTAAATCGTTACTATTTTTAATGTTAAGACACAATTCGAACACATTAAGGGTGCTGGAATATCACGTCACTACCAATATTATAAGAATAACTCCAGTTCTTTCGAATGAGACACCGTCTAGCTTCGTTCTCGAAAGGTGTCAAGGAAATCCGTTCTTGAATGATTGTTTCTTGACATTTTTGGCACTGCGCTTGTTGTTCACTAATCCTCTGGGTGAGACGCTTATATCGATGGTGGCCTCGTGATACACTTTTGAGGAGGGCCTTACTTCTCCACTTCATGCTCAACACCTGGCGTTGCTGCCATTCGACTTTTTTCTCCCAAACGTAAATGGCCTCCCACCGAATTGTTAGTTGTTGATGGAGTGTCTCTCCCGTCATTTTTAAGAGAAAGTCATTTAGTTTTTCTCTTGCTAACTTTTCTTCGATGTCTCGGATAGTGTCTTCTCCACAGTCGAGCTCACGGATCCCCTCCCAGATTTCTGTGTTGATCATCTAAAAAATTTCTCCGATTAGCGATATCAGTCATACATTTGTTTTGTACATAACATGTCAGTCGAAATATTTTTATTCGAAATGAAGAAAGTCGTTCTTTTAATTCTTTATTTAGACACTATAACACTAAATTTAATTATTTCAAATTATCTCATTTGTCAGTTACGTCATATCGATCACGTCGATGCTGATTCATCATTTGGTGACATCGGAGAGCTCTTTCTTCGATATGGGGGTTAAATTTAATATTCCACTTGAGGAATTGTCGTCGGCGAATTTTACAAATATTCATACGGGCGTTATCAAGCCTCCGCATTATCGAGTGATCCTGATTAACTATTCTTGTTCTTGGCATTTGATATCATCTGACGGACATCGCCGCTTTTTCATTTTTCGCAGGCATTCTTGCGCTTTCTTTGACCGTCCCATCATTCCTTGTATCTCGTCTAACGTCTTGGTGATTGCCTCAATCCGCTCTTCGATTTCTAAGTCCTCAATCATGGCTTGGAAATTGACATGTTGCGGTCTCGACTCATCCGTGTTCACTACTGATTGATTTTCCGCCATCTGAATATAGATTGTTCAATTTTGTTACGAATTTCCTTTCCTAAGACACTTTAGAACCATTTTATCATTTTTAAACGATTTTCCATCGTCGTGGGTTTGCACAAAAGTTACATCCCGGCTGAGCCCAGAAAATGTCGTGCCCCCCCCCTCAAAACAACAACAGAAAACCCTTTTAAAATTACCTTTCAATTCGTAATTGTTCTGTCTCTAAAATAAAGTATATTGATAAACTTTCAATTCGTAATTGTTCTATCTCGAAAATAAGGTATATTGATAAACTTTCAATTCATAATTATTTTTCAATTCGTAATTAAAATTTCAATTCGTAATTGTTCCGTATCGAAAGTAAGGTATATTTTTTGTGTTTATAATAGACTGAAAAAATAGACTGGGTTTCTATTATTTATATTTCAATTATCAAAACGCTGTCGAGGAGCGTCCGGTTTGGCTTCGCACGGCATCCTGTTTATAGGATGTCGGCAATGCCGAAACTACCCGGTCAACCAAAATGATGTTCGACGACGTCCTGTTTATAGGATGAAGTCAATGCCGATCGTCGTAAATAACAATTACGAATTTGTAAGTTCAATTTTTTAATTAATTAATTAAAATCTTTAACTAGGTTTTTTTAAGCTTTACTCAAACGGATTTGAAGCAGCGGACCGGAATCCTGACCCGGCTCAACATCCCGATAAGCTGGGCCCATTTAAAAACACTTGAGGATAGTCGAGTTTGACTATCCTCAAAAAAATGGAACACGGGCTCTCATGCGTAAGGGGTGTCGGGTTTGGGGAAGAATGAAGGTGTCTCGGGAGATATAAGAAATCGTTTATGCAATTGTGTCGGTCGTAACACATTGGTTGTCTTTTCGATTTCTCTCTGTACCTCCTAGGTAAGATACACGAGAATGCCTCATTTGTCCAGTTGGCATCTGGGTTCCCTACTGCGGCCCGAATTGTTTATGGGGACTTCCCCCAGATTTTTCTGGTGTATCTCTCACCACCTTTGATCTCCGTGTCGATTACGGGGCA
>MQRK01247221.1:0-10127 GCA_001938485.1 Girardia tigrina
AAATTTGAATCTAAAAAATATTTTCAGACTTTAGTCTTTTATCACAAGCAATAGCGGCCTTCTAAACCGGATGAAGATCCCTAACCCTTAAGATCATACTGACGTACGATAGGCGTGACAATGTCTCAAAATGGATCTAGCGATACCGGACAATTCTGATACTGACGGGTGAGGTGTCAGTAGTGTTCCGAGGACTCCGTGAGGCAACGCGACAAGACTTTGAAAAGAGCACAGCCGCAGTTACAGAAGCATTCGCCCAAATCCCTAAGCTGTCATGGGCGACGTTTGCCTCTCGACGGCTGGTGCCCAGACGGTGTGTGCATTTTTGCCTTGAAGGTAAGGGAGAGTGTGGATGAATAGTTGTTTAAAATACTCAGATCGACGGGTGAAATTACAATCGAATAAATATTTCGTTTGTTACACTTTAGTCTTTTATCACAACAATACAATAACATATTTTTCATATTATAACATTTTTATTTTAATCGTTAAACGTCTTTTTATTAAAAAATCTTTAACTAAACTTTTCATTTTAGGTTCTTATAAAATTTGCATTTTTATAATAATTTTTAATTAATAAAATTATCATTTTAGATTTTAATTTCAAATATATTCAAACCTAACATTTTTTTTAAATATTTTAATTTATATAACAGATTTTTTTTACTTTAAAATTTGTTCCGCTATATTTTAATGTATGAAAAAAGTTCAAGATAAAACCATGAAGAGGAGATGATCCATCTAGTTAAGAGAGGGTGGACGTTAATCAATTGAATAAAGTAAAAAATTAATTATTTCAATATTTTTTTACTATTTGATTCCCGCTTGGGTCGCAAATAATGAGTTCAACATAAAAAAAACAAATCTCTTTCCAACTAAAATTAATATAAAATAAACTTGATAAAAATTAAGAAAAATTATAAACTCTTCAGATTATTTAAATAATATTTATTATTATTATCTTTTAATTAATGAATAATAATAATAAATTAATTAAAAATTATTTAATCAAATTAAAGTGATTAAATAATTTAGATTTTATAATTATAGAAATAAGTTAATTATTAATAATTTTTTTATTAAAAATATTAAAAAATATTACAAAATATTACAAAATCGTCAATCGCATTGAAAGAATTAATAAAATGACAAAAAAGATTTTAATTTGTCTGACAGAAATATTTATCCCAATATTTTGCTTCCGGAATTCGAGGATTAAACAAATGAACCAGTATGACCCCTTTGAAGAGATTATTTAATTTATTTGTCAATCTTTTGTTCATTTATTTTTAATTTAACAAAGGTTTGAGTGATGTTGTCTATTAAAGTATTAAAACAAATAAATCTTGAGCTTTCAAATTTTATTTTCAAATTATGACAATACAGTGAAATAAAATATTATTTATTTATATATAAAGATTTCATTAAAAGAATTTATTTTATGTAAAGTAAGGGGTAGGTTTGACTGAACGCTGGAAGATATGAGTAGAGTGCATTATCATTTACCGTTCTTCCTGATATATAAATTGATTAATTTGTCTCAGAAAGTCGAGATTTAAAAAAATTCTAAATTTAAAAAAAAATAAAATTAAATAAAAAATTATTTATGTATTTAATAATCTGTGTTTTTGCTTTCTCGAGATTTAACGAAAGACATTCAGTAGTTTTTTTTTAATTAAAAAGTTTTTTTATGATTCTTTAATAATAATTATTAAAACATTTTATTTATATATATTCGATATTTTTGAAAAATAAATTTGTTAAAGATTTTTTAAACAATTGATTATTGAACATGTTTCGGAATGTGTAAGATAATAAAATGTTAATTAATGGAATTTTTTATTAGTATGGATTTAATTTTTCAAGATTTTATTGGGTATTAGAGGCAAAGATTTTAAGAATTGAAACGGCCTAACTTTGCTGTTTTTGAATATTAAATAAGGTGTTGCTGTGTCTTATTAATAATGAACGTTTCTCATAAAGTGAATTAAGAGATTATAATTTTACGTTGCCAATGATCAAGAACCTTACTCAATCAACTTGACTGTGAATGCTCACTTATGCGGGTTTTGAGATGACGATTTGTCTCTCAAATCTACGAGTTTTTACATCAGTCAAAATCAAATTTTTAAACCAGATTAGCTAGCAATTCACAAATCGTTTAAAATTTATGTCATTGAAACCTCTTCGACATTACAGATATTCTTACAAATACACTTCCTTTCTACAGAATGTGGTATTTAGATTATTTGTTTGTGCTCGTCAATGTTTTATTTCTTTAGTCATTTCTTAACCCGTGTTTGTGTGCATAATTTGTCCAATGAAACATTAATGTTGTGATATATCTGTTTGTTTGTACCGGGATTTTCCGAAAATAAGCGCACCTGTACTTATTTTAAGTTTTTGTTTCCAAAAATAATGATTTTTTGCTTCCATTTGAATTGATCAAAATATTGGTCAAAAATTATTGTAGTGGTTTCATCTGCAATGAAAACAACAACAATTATTTTTTGATTAAACGAAATCCGGAAGATAATTTTCTTTTAAAAACAACACTCATCCAGAACAAAGTGTTAAAGGTGTAATAAATTTATTACTGAACATATTTTGAATTTTATGAGATCGTGATATAATTTTAAAATTTAATTCATTGTTAGTTGCTTTTAACGATGCATTTTAACACTTTTTTCTGATATTGTTTATGAATATAAATGTAATGGGTGCGATACCATATACATTGGAGAGACTGCCCGTCATCTCTGTAAACGAATTCAAGAACATGGTCGAAATGAGAGTAAGAGTAATATTGCAGAACTTAGGAAAAAATGTAAATGTAATGTTAATTTTGATAATTTCAAAATTCTGTGAGCATTTTGACAGTTATTAGGAGAGAGTGTCATGTGTAGCATTGTTAATAAGGTCACGTTGCCCTAAAATTAATGTTCAATCGGCAGTCTCAACCAGCTGATTGAGAATTTTTGATTAGCATGATTTCTTGCAATCGATTACATAATCATCATTTTTGTATTTATATACAGGTGAATTGATTATTAATTAGAGACCCGAAGATGACGGTAGATCCGTCGAAATATATTATCTATAAATTATTTTTTGACCAATTATTTCTTAATCAATTCAACTGTTACGGATTTCTAGTTGTTTTTACCACTTTTCACACTTGCTACACGTTAATTTAATATATTATTTATTTATTTATTGGTAAAATTTAATTTACATTTTAGATTAAATTTTTGTTCACACACATTGAAAAATTTTGAAACAAGTTTAGTTATGTAAATATTAATTACATTATCGACATTTGTTTTATCTATATAATATTTATTAGACATTTTTTCCTTATTTAATATATAATTTTTTATATAAAATGCAATTTCGAGGTAAAAATGGTAGTTTCCAAAAATAAGCACATGCGCCTATTTTGGGGACAAAGTGGAACACCTAAAAACATAAAAACTAAATACAAGCGCATGCGCTTATTTACGGAAAATTCCGGTGTACATGTTGTCCCTCAAACGTTCTCTAAGATTATTAAAACCATGATTTGTAGAGTTTAAATTATAAGACAAATTTCTAACTCTATGAACTAAGACATTTTCAAGAAGACACTACAACTAATTAATTATTCAGAATGGGCAAAATAAGACCGCCTAAATTCTTAAAATCTTTAATTAGAATAAATAAAAAATTGACATTAAACTCTAATAAAATCATTAAAAATTTAATATTTACTGATAAAATCTCGCATTAATTAACATTTTATTATGTCACACATTAAATTATAATTTTCGACGATGGAAAATGAAATTCCAAAACATGTTTGGCGATGCGAGAGCGAGCGCAGCTTTGTGGTTGCGACGTGTTGGCGATGGTGGGTGGGTTGCGGGACGCGGGGGGTTTAAATTAATAATCTCACTGGTTTCAAATCTCCCGATTGACATTGACCTCGTCCAAAAAGTCCCGGAATGCATCGTGTTTTTAGATGGCATCAATATCCTGGAATTTCTAGCATGAGTTTGCTCCTCGGGCACACCCTTGAGAACATCGGGTTTGACATCTCTAATTATTTGATTTACGCTAGAAACTTCAAAAAATAAGTCGATCGATTCACCGAGTCTTCTGAACACTTGTTTAGGTTTTCAGGACGATGGCGACTTGCGACTGATGTCGCCGATTCCCATCTCCAACATATCACTCGCCGTTTCGAAATTAAATGAGCGAACAGTGCATACGTCGTCCTTTGTGTTCCAATACCACGATGAAACGGTGGTCCATTTGTTGGTTTTAACTGGACCAAAGACGCCCCGTCACTGCAGTTAGTGACTGTATTCGCTGGTGGAGGAACAGGGAATATGCATCTATAAAAGGGACCGTTGTTATAGTTGTATACTGTCAGTTGACCTTCGAATCCGAGGGCGCTGGCGCTGACGAGCGGCTTGTTGAGAATGACAAAACAATCATTGATCAGATATCGCGTCACGAAATTATCTGTGCAGTCTAACATGACGTCATACTCTTTCATAATATCGATTTCATTATTTCTGTCAATAAAAATATTATGTGGTTCGATATTGGTTGAAGAATTAAGTTTCTTCAAGTCACGACAGAGAGAATCCACTTTGTTATTTCCAAATTCCGATTCCTTGTGACAGATCTGCCGNTGGAGATTGCTCTCATCAACCACAATGTGATCAACCAGACCGATCGTACCGACACCGGCAGCCGCTAGATAAACACCCGACGGACAGCCCAATCCGCCACAGCCGATTATAAGAACTCGCGATTTTTTTAATAATTGTTGACCTTGCACACCGAAAGATGGCAGAATTATTTGTCGACCGTATCGATTAATCTCATTTTTCTCCAAATCACATGTATCAAACATTTTTTTTAAAAGAAAATGGCCGCTTTTCACATAAAATTCAATAGATCAAAAAAAATCCCTTTCTCTGCCAAAATTTATTTATTTTCAATAATACAATAATGGCGACAATTCAAATCCTTTTCGCGCCGAATTTCATTTATTTATTCGATTAAAACAAAAATCGAAATTAAAAAATTAACAACAAAAAAAATATTACGATTTCGATTTTCGACTATCAAAAATTCGTTAATGACTGCCAAACACACACACATGCACTGTCATATAATCCTCGATCGAAAGTCTCCCCAGCCAATGAGAACCCATCAAAATGAAGACCAGTCTACAGACCAACACACGAAACAAACACCGAATGATCATCGCTGTCGTTCGATGAGACAAAGTGTTGTGAGTCATCGGCAATCGACCGGTTTTAGAATGACTTGAGTTGTTGTTTTGTGTTGGATGTTGTGAAACTGTTTTGGGTCTTGACTTACTGACGATTCGATCGAACTATTTCACTGTTATAAGTATATTTTGATTTCCAAATTCAACGATCATTTAAAGCGAATAATTCAATCAATCGAATGACAACAATTTCGTCTACGCTTGTGGAATAATTATCACGGTGATTGTTTTAGACAATGTCCTATACATGTCTCTTATAGACTGTCCGATATTGACGAATTTGTGATCATTTCATCGAGGACTCTGGAAATCGATATATTGATTTTGAATTTGATTTGTAAATTGTTAACAGATATCATAGATTGAGCAATTCCATTGTTCAGAATAAACTATCTGACTCTGATTCTCAACTGGCCCGCGGTGTCCCAAATGGAAAGCCCTGTCCGTTTCCCGTCGAATTAACATTTTTTTTTTAAAAAACTCTGCTTGAATTGCAGAAGATATGTTTCTCTTCGAATGTGTCTTTGACATATCTGCACACGATCGAAACTCTTACCGACACAACCTTCACCCAGCAGAACTACTTTCATTGTTTGCCATTGAGATTTGAATTGCAATTTTCTAGCGCCTTGTTTTACAATCAAACAATGTTCGATAATCAATTTCTTAAAACAAATTTAACAAAATAATTTTTCAAATATATATATTAATATAAGTTTGAATTAAAGTTTTCAATTATTACTATTTTTATCATTTTATTTTTTTCAGTTTTTAAACTTTTAGGAATGACATTAAAATTATTATTTATATTTTATAAAACATCCAGTAAACCAAATATATATTTATAATAATATAAAATATATTTGTTAAAAAATAAAATCTAAAAATATATTGGAGAAAACCGGCAAAAACTGTCAGGAATTTAATGTTTGACGCTCCAACAATTTATTGTTTAAATCTAACTTGTCAAATGTTTCGGTGGAAAGTGTTTGATTGTATGAGGAATTACATTGTTTGATTGTGATGATGAAAAAATATTCACTGAAGAAATAAATGATTTAATTATTAATTTGAAATTAAATACTTTTTTACTAATAATTTATTTCAATTGAAATATTTTTTTAATAATTTTAGAATATAATTTTAAAAAAATCTTTTGAGGATTTATTTTGATTAAAAAATAATTTTTTATTATTAAAAAATATATTTTTTGGTAAATTACATTAGTATATATTAATTTTGCTGACTCTGATTATTTTTAATTTTTTATACATCTGTTAGTACACCCATTGTTTCAAGTCTCTGGTTTTCTTAAATATATCTATAATGTTTTTATAAAATTAAAAAAATTACCATAATATCAAATAATTAATTAAAATAATAATTAAAAAATATTGAATATATTTTTAAAATTTAATTTCAGTGCATTAACCGCCATCTTTTGAATGAATTAAGATTAGTTTTTTGAACTTATATATGTGAAAGTAATGATTTAACAATCAATTATGTCATTAGGTTATATTTGAAAATGTTTAACAGAAGGGTTGATCTTATTAATAAAGGCTCACACCTTATACTCTCCAAATAATTTTTTAATCGATTGCAATGAATTGGAAAGTCACTTGCTTCTCTGTATGTGGTGGTACACACATTACAAGTATATTTATAAACAAGATCAGAACATAAACCGAGAGGTGCTAAACTTATTGTTAAGCATATTCCAAATTTTAAATGATTGTGAAATAATTTATAAATTCACAGCATTTGGAATTAGGCTTTTCAATATTTATGATTTAAATGTCGAAAACCTTTTGAATAAGAAATGAAGGAGATAATCCTTGGTTCATGTGGTTATAAAAAATATTAGTGGACATGGTAATGATATATTAAAAAATTTTATTATAACTATTCATTGACTCATTATTTTATCTATAGTTTGATGAGTAAATTCTTCTATAAATGATTGTTACCACCAATTCTTATTTAATAAATTTGTTAATTTATATTTTTATCAGCTTTTACATATATTGATGAAAATGACTGAGAACCATATATTTAACATTTAATCATGTTGCTCTTGTACCTGGATTCACAGAACCTACGCGTAGTTGTGTGCAACTCTGTGTCAGTTTTCTTTCTGTAAATTTAAGTTTCATATCAATTTCAATTTTTCAACAGATCAATAGGTATAGAAATAGTAGAGCACTGTAATTTTGCTTCTACTGTGTATTTTAAATCAGAATGATTTAGAAATGGAAGTGCATAATCTTTATTTTCAAAGATTAAAAATATATCATCTACATAATTTCTATGAAGAAAGGGCCTATGAATGGAAAGCAAATCAATATTTATTTTCAATTTTAGGCAAAAAAATGATGCTGGTGCTGCTGAAAAAGGAGATTCCATAGCAGCTCCATTCACTTCTTTATAAACTTGATTATGAAATAAAAACGTATATTTGCATATTTGTGAGGTTGTTTAAAAAATAAGGTCGTTTTTTAACCTTAATCTTTAAAGACAAATATCTCAGCGTAAAGTCAAC
Organism: Girardia tigrina; assembly: GCA_001938485.1. Taxonomy (NCBI): domain Eukaryota; kingdom Metazoa; phylum Platyhelminthes; order Tricladida; family Dugesiidae; genus Girardia; species Girardia tigrina. The sequence goes on from MQRK01247221.1 coordinate 7,830, forward strand.
TTTATTAATTGAAATAACAACCGTTAGCATCAATACACTTTTACCAACGTTGCTCAAGTTTATTTATTCCGGTTGCATAAAATTCTGACTTTCTGGAGGCGATGAAATCGTTGAAGGCAGTTTTAGCTTCCCCTTGATTTTTGAAGTATTTCTCCTGAAAATGTCAAGATGTTTGAAAAAGTGATAATCAGTAGACGAGAGGTCAGGTGAGTATGGTGGATGACTCAAAGTTTCATAACCAAGTTCGTTCAACAGTTCCATTGTCAGACGTGCGATGTGTGGCAGAGCGTTGTCGTGGAGAAGAACATGCACCTTCTTATTGACTAATGCTGGCTATTGTTGTTGGAGTTTCTGGTTAATTTGGACAATTTTCTGACAGTATATCTCTGCCGTAATTGTTTCTCCTGGATTTTTAGAAGCTTTGATAAATAACATCGACTGCAGACCACCAAACAGTCACCATGATCTTTTTTGGTACAATTTCGGCCTGGGAATGGGTTGCGGAGCTTGATCTTGGTCCAACCATTCAGAAGAACGTCTTCAATTTTCGTAGAGACTTTTCATCATACGTTACAATTCGGTCCAGAAACGGATCATTCTTCTTCCGCAGAAGACGACGCATTTTTTAATTGTCATTTAATTTGTATGGAATCTATTTATCTATTTTTTTTCGATTTCCCAATGTCACTAAAATAGTTTGAAATTGTTCCTATCGTGATACCTAGTTCCTCCGCAATCTTTTGAACTGTTGTACGTGGATTTGCTTCTACTAGAGCCTTCAAATTTTAATTTTTAATAGCAGGTTTCTGTCCACGGCCATTATCATCTTTGAGGGTCTCATCTCCTTCTTGAAATTTTTAAAACCAACGTTGTAACATACATTCGTTTGTGGGTTCATCGCTCAATGTACCGTTGACATTACGGGCGGCCTCCGATGCTTTGTGGCCAAGTTTGAATTCATATAAAAAATTGATTGTAATTGTGCTTTTGCATATTGACAACTAATTAAATAAACATGTTCTTTTAAAATTAATATTTAAACAAAGTATCATAGCAATATAGAGTTTTTCATACGCTTTAAAATTATGTATAAAACATAAATAAATGATAAAGATTTCTTTCAAAACATGATCAAAAATCAGGACCATTCGAAAAACGACATTATTTTTAAACAACCTAATATTATTTTTCTAAATTTCAAAAAGTAAATTTATGGTTTCAATAAGTGCAACATTAGTAAATAAACTAGTCGCATCAAACGAAAACATAAACCAAACCATAAAATAGGAAGTTAAAAAAATCAAAACTATCACAACATGTATTTACGTTTACAACTGATATGGCATTAATAGGGTGCAAATAATATTAAATTATAAGTTGTTTAGCTACATAAAAATAATTAATTTAAAAAATAGTTCTTAATTTGAATATTTGTTTCGTCCATTTTGATGAAAAACCCAGTAACAACTTTTGTAAATAATGTCTTGTATAGTAAATATACCTTTATAACGATTTCTAAAGTTGAACATACATTTCGTCATTTGTAAAAATGGATAAAATGGCATAGTCGATAGGATAATGGGAGCAATATTACTGAACATAATTTAAAATGTAATAAGAAAATTGAAATAAATACTGTTCAACTTCTGTGCACTCGACTCAAAAATTATTTGGAGAGTATGAGACCATATTGAAAAGAATCAACTTCTCCGTCAAACATTTTCAAATGGCATAGTTGATTGTGAAATCATCACTTTCATATACATAAGCTTTAAAAATTAATTTTAATTTAATCTGAAGATCGATGGTAATGCAATGAAATTAATTATAATAAATTTTGAAAATGTCCTTCAATATTTTTAATGATTTCAAACTGCCATTGTTTTTGCAATTCCTAAAAAAATAAAGTTGAGCAAAGATTATATCATCAAAACATAATTTAAAATCTCAAAATAAATATTTTAGAAAAGTAAATAGGAAGTTAATTTAAAAACCGGTTCTTCTAATATCTCTCCTTTAATTTATATTTTTAGTATTATTATTATTGATGTGGACAAGGCCACCGATCGATCGCATGCTAAAATGCGACAGCGCAATATTTGCTCGTCGATCAATAAATCTTACTATATTTCGGTGGCGTTCATAATTCGTTCAAAAAGTTTTGACGTAAAATAAACCGATATGAGATATTAATATTTGCGACCTGAAATTTAAAAACTGGAAAAATCAGACTTACATTAACCGATGGCAGATGGTCGGTCACCGAGAGCGGCTGGATCCATCGGGCTAGAGTCTGTA
>MQRK01247230.1:3653-15905 GCA_001938485.1 Girardia tigrina
TTAAACCGATTATCGCTTTTAATAATCATCGTTGAAAACATTATTTTCAAAATATATTATGATAAAAAGCTCATTACATACACCGTAACTTGCGCACACGTTACGCAGTGACAACATTAAAATTGTTTATCAAAATATAAAAATATTTTGAACATAAATTATTTGTAGAAAAACAAAAACAAGTTAATAAAAAGTCTTGTGACAATTTAAGCGCAATTTCCTTATGTTATTCGGTGCCCAAATATTAAAACGTTTATATCAGTATTTGACTATGATTAATTTTTTGTGACCGAACGAAAGGATATTTTTRAAAACTTTCTTCGGCAATATTGTTCTAAATTATTGCAGGAATCGATTGGTAAATGTTTCAAGTCGCTAAGTGGTCTGGTTGCCGAGATATAGGCCAAAAACTGCATTTTTTCGAGGTTTTTGGCTTTTCCGGGAAATCCAGGAAGGAATTCCGGGAATTTTTTGGTCCACAATCATCCTCTGAACTTGCTTAACATATTTGCTTTTGGAACTAGCCCTCGATATTGCTTCGTTGAGGAGATACGACTTAAAGCTGCGGACACATCCATCCACACAGAAATAACCAATTAATAATCGCAATTGTCAGTATGTAAATTGCGCTAAAAATTATTTCTATGGTATGTACTGGCATGTTTTAACAAAATTTCACCAATTTTTAAAAAAGAAAATTTTAAATAATTTTATAATTAATGTCCTACAAAACAGGAAATCAACAGCTATATAGCTAGAGCTCGTTCGTTTTTTTTCAGTCAAAACGATCGGAGTGTTCAGATATTTGCGGTCCGCCTGGATACAAAAGAAAAGACACGCGGCTTACAATAAATGCCACAGGCGAATTTAATTGAAAACACGCTGCACTAAACGCTCACAGGTTTTAAACAAACACACCCCTCCTCATGTATGATGTATTGAATGAAAACGAGAAGAAATGCGTAAATTATTTATGTCCAGCATTAAAAAAAATTAAATTCAATTATCGTTTTGGAAATTAAATATCCGATAATCGTTTTTAAAACAGATAATCGGATTTCCGATTTTCGTTTAACATCCCTACTTTAAATGAACACAACTTTCTTTGGGATTAACTTGATTAGTCAAAATAAAGACCATTGCATTGAACACACTGTTGCCAACGGGTAACAAGTTTTTTCTATTCCAGTTTCATAAAATCTGGAGTTCTGGAGGCGATGAAGTCGTCCAAGGCTCTTTCAGCATCTCCTTGGTTTCTGAAGCATTTTTCGCGAAGGAACTGGCTGAAATGTTTGAAAAGGTGATAGTCTGTAGGAGAAGGCCTGTTGAGTACGGTGGATGAGGCAAAGTTTCATATCACAGCTCGTTTAACTTCAGCGTGGTCTTTCTTGCAACATGTGGGCAAGCGTTGTCATGCAGAAAAATTGACGCCGTTCTATTGAGTAATGCCGGCCGTTTTGTCAATTTTCAAACAATTCTTTTCCGCTGTAATTGTTTCGTCTTGTTTTAGGAAGCTGTAATGGATTAAACGGTGTGCGGACAACCAAACAGTTACCATGACTTTTTTGGTGTAATTTTGGCTTCGGTCCTTTTTTGAGGTTTTGGAGTTTCATTGAAATCCAAAATCGTATAGTATCCATTTTTCATCGCACGTTACAATTCGATCCAGAAACGGGTCGCTTTGATTACGCAAAATCAGAGAAGAACACACTTTAAAACGACGATTTTTTTGATTTTCGTTTAATTCGTGCGGCACCCACTTGTCCAGGTTTTTCACTTTCCCGATTTTCTTCAGATGACGAACAACTGTTGCTTGGTGAACGTTGAGTTCTTGAGCGACTTCCCGTGAATTTTTATCGGGTCGGCATCGATTAACTTCTTCAAATGGTCGTCGTCAACTTGTGATCGTCGACTACCGTGTTCTTCATCTCCAAGGCTCTCGTTGCCACTACGAAACTTAGAAAACTAACGTTGTACTTTTCGTAAATTAGTGGTATGTTGTCCAAATACATTGTTGATATTCCGAACTGTTTCTGTCGCTTTTCGACCTAGTTTGAAATCGTAGAATAAAATTGTTCTCATTTCCTTCTTTTGTAACATTTCCAAAATAAAATAAATACACCTTAAATTAACAACAATAATGTCACACTTGGTATCAAAATATAGAGTAAAGTTTAAGCTTTAAAGTAAATTTAAATATGAATCTATTTATTAATGATTTTCTAAATATTTCAAACAATGAATATTAAATTCATTAAAAACGACATTTCTTTTACATCAACCTAATATTATGTTATTTTTCATTTTTAATTGAGATTGTTATCATTTGTAAAACATTTGGGTTTACTTCCGTTCGGGCCCATGCAAAAAAAAAATATAAAAGAAAATTGTCAGCGTACCAGGAAAAATATTTAAAAAATTTCATATGAAATGTTTTTTAAGTCACAAAATCTAATTGGGAAACATATGTAATGAATACGTAATCACTGGCTTCACTGACTTCTTCTAGAAATTATTCGACTTAATTTAGGAAATATTTGTACCACGATTTCAGAATGAAATATATATTTATTAATTTGTTTAATATTTGTTTAGGTATACCTAATATATTTTATATAACTTTTTTTATATTTAAAATTGAATATTTTTTGGATTTTCTGTTTTTAAAATTATTTTTCGTTATTTTTTTATGCAAAAATGAGAATAAATTAAAAATAGTTTTAAAAAATGAGACTAAAAACAAGTATATTAATTTTAAAATATACATTAAAAAAAGAAGTCGTTGAATTTAGTGATTACACAACAAGATAAGTATTTTTCATTAACATTAGGTTACTTAAAAAAACATTTAAATAAATTTTTAAAAATTTAAAAATTATTTTTCCAGGAATGCTGATAATTTTTTATATCTTGTCATATTTTTATTTTACTTGGGCCCGAACTGAAGTATAACCAAACATTTATTTTAATATTTTTAATTCCTCTACCTAGAGAAAATTTTATTGATTTTTTATCATTTTTTTCTTATTTTGTGGATTTAAAAAAAAATTTTTTTTAAATCCACAAAATGAATCCATTTTTATAACAAAATTCTGAGTTTCAAAATTTGACCTTTATTGCGCAAAAAGGTCAAGTTCTGGAATTTTTACACCTCACATGTTATATATCAAAATACTCGTCTTGACGAGTAGATTTAGAATATGCAAAAATTAGAGGCTGCGTACCCATTGGGCCACCCTGTATTAAGTTATGATTATAATATAAAAAAGTTTTAAAGTTATAATAAAAATTTCTGAATTTATATCAAGTTTCAATTCTATATAAAATATACAATTCGAGATAGAAAATCTCCAATTAAATTAAATTCTCTAGTATAAATCAAAAATAATAATAGAAAATAGAAATTTTTAAAAAGATTTCAAAGGTAAAAACTTATTTAAATAAGCAAATTATGTGCTATTCCACGAAAATAATATAGAAACGGCTTGTTTCCGCGATTGCTAACAACTGAAATTATTCTTATTTCTCAATTTAACGAAAAAGTTTTATTTTACAAATAAAAAATCTCAATTTAAAATGAAAAATAACATAATACAACATACAGCGACGTACATAACATTTTAAATATTCCTCAAAACAACTAATTTTAAATTTATTGTATTTTATAATAATAAATTTCGTAATAATTAATTTTGGTCATTTGACACAAACCCCTAAATAATATATGTTATTAATTTAATTGAATTATATCATTTGTCTAAATAAATCAACATGCCAGAAGTTACGGGTATTCACTGGAAAATACTAAAGCCTATATTACCGTTCCTGGGAATAAAAATATTAACAATAGCTTACAATGCGCAATATTCGAAGAAGGAATCATCGTATATAATTAAAGATTACTATATTGAATTTATTTCTAACATTCTTGTGAAATTTTTGAGCAAAATATAAAAGATACTTGATGGAGAACGCTGTATTCACAAATCAACTCCGGTTATAAGGTTCCGATTATAAAAAATTATTCTCCACAAATTAATCTGATCGATGAACGTTGCGATGATCAAAGCTCGTTTTAAATCCGTGAGAATACTATTTCAATAATGTTTAGATGTGGTGTTTTCTGAAAAAAAGTCGTTTTGAGGAGCAATGTAAAGGGTTCTGTCGACATGTGCCCATTATTAGAGAAAACCAAACAAAAAGAACTATATGAATAAATGCCATTTCGAATTTTGTGAAAGAATACATAAAGACATAAAAATTAATAACATTGTAATTTCCAAGTATATTAATATTCATTAGCTTATCTAGAGTGATCGATGCCTAAAACAGGTCGAAGGACAATTATTGATAAAAACCCGGACAAAATCCAGACGGTCATATATTTCGTTGGTAACCCTGCGTTAAATTAAATGAGTTATTTTCCTACAATATATTCCATGCTGGTCATAATACAGTCAACTCCGCATATATCAAATTCTTGATACCATAAAAAAATTTGAGACAAATGATTTCGAAAAAATTCTGACGTTTAACAATTAACTCTACGATTACCAAGAGTTGAAAAAATTGCCCACAACTATTGTTTTCTTTGTAATCCTAGAGTTACACATTAGAAATATAGCAAAATTAACACACAAACAAGATATCGTAGATCAATTATATTATAAAATTAGCATAAAATTGATATAACGGTTTTTTGGAAAAAGTATTGTTTTGCTCAAAGACAGATAAAAACTCGCATATGATGTTATAATTTTTGCACAAAATAGTGGGTATACAACAATAAACAACAATTCCAACCTTAATATTAATAGCATGTTAATATTTTGTAGGGCCACCTTTGGCAGCTATCACAGCCGCCAAGCGACTTGTCATGGAATTCAGCAATGCCAAACAATACTCAGGTGTGATTTCGCTGCACCAAACTTCAGTGATTTTTTCTTTAAATCGTTCCTAGATGTCGGTCGGAAAACAGATACCTGTTTTTTGAGTATCGCTTAGCAGTTCTCTAGGATTCAGGTCAGCTGAACTACCAGGCCAGGCGCCAAGTACCTCCACCTGGTTGCGTTATAGCCATTCACGCACAATTACTGTATTATGTGCTGGAGCACCGTCGTGTTGAAATTTATCACAATGAGATCTTCGCATAGCTACCAACAGCTTCTCTTGTAACAATCCAAGATATACTTGCGTAGTTATTGTTGAATTTTTGACATAAACCTCAGTGATCCACTACCAGCAGCTGAAATAGTCCATCATATCATTGTCGATGGTGAGTCTTAACCCACGGGAGGATTTAACTTTGGTGTCATTTCTGGGGCGTCCAGTTGATGTATCGCTTAGCAAACGCAAGCCTATCGCTAATTTTCTTAGGGAATAAGCATGTAGTGCATGCTGGACGGTGGGCACGCAATGAAAAATTCACTTGTAATCTACGCCACACTATTCTGGTACTAACAGACAACGGTAATTGGGAGGCAATAAATGACGAAAAAGTAGTGGGATCAGTCGTTGCCAGTTTCCGCAACACTTAATCGATGTGCTTTAACTTTGTGAGTAGGAAACTTGAAACCTTTATAACCCACTTGTAGGAAAAATATTTTTCGTCTTCATATTCCTAACAAACTTAAGAAAACAAAATGAATAATTTCCACACACTTAAACTGATATGAATAGATAAATTGCACGCACACATGCACCAAACAGCTATGTACACATATTATGACGTAGCGTAATGAACACCATCGCATGAGTCATTTTAGCAGATAAACATGACTATGTAGACGAAACCGTAATATTATGGCCAGCATGGTATGTTAATAAAGTGTATATTTTGGGGATGACAATATTTAAGCTGACAGAAATTTTTCTAAATTGTCATTATATATAATTTGAATTTTAAATATTTAATTAAATGACATTGTTTAAATACTAATATTAATACGTAATTGTTGTTGCAAATGTACGACTTCTTTCAAAAGTGCCTTTTTATGACATATTTTCACGCTTAACATTAATTATTAATAAATTTCTCGAATAATAACTATTAATTAACTATGAAAAATTTTTAAAAACCCAGTCAGTATTTCAAGTTGACGAAAACCCGGACAATCACCCTAGCTTATCTATGATTAAATTTTAACAATTTTTGGAAATCAGTCTGAAAAAATGCAAATCCTAAACGTTTTTCTCTTTTTTGGTATTATTTCATGAACTTTTATCTATTTCTTCATTTTCTGTCATTACATTATCGAAATTTAATGAATTTAAGTAGGAAAAAATAACGAGAGAAAATTTTTTGAATCTTCAGCAAACGATTCATTTTGTCTCTCTATTCAGCCGATAAAGACCGAAGATTACGTTATTAGAATGGTAAATAGTCAGCATATTATCGAAAGTATTTTCACAGTTTTTTGGTTACTTTATTACTTGAAATATCAAAAATAAAAAGAGAAATTGATAGAAAATCTATTTTATATTTTGGGCTATTAATTCAACTGAAATTGTTTGGTGATTGGTTTTCGCTTTTAATTTTGACAATTATGTGCTAAAATGTTTGTAGGATCATAAATATTATTTATTATTTTTGTTGAATTTTATACAAATATTCCAATTTGCCTTTTAAATTAGATTTCTCTAAAAAACAATTCTGTAAAATTTTTCTTTCTGTGTAAGATTTAATCAGATCATTCTGATCCATTCCGTATCTTTTACCAGTTTGTACTTTTCTGTATAGTTCTTCTCTTGCGAGTCATTCACGAACAATCTAACATAGTATAAAGCGAGATTTTTATAAAAAATTCAGCACTAATTTATAATGTAAAACGCACTTGAAAACTTCGATTGGTCTTAAATTTTAAATCGAAAAAATTGTTAAAATTTAAATAATTTTTAGCATTTTTTTTCATTTTCAACATAAAACAACATAAAAACAGGTTTCTTTTACAATATCTCGAAAAGAAGAAAATTTAAATTTTAAATAATATGAATTAGAAACCGGAAATAAAGAAAAAGTCTTTGAATATTTAAAAAAATCTTATATTGCTATAAATATCTAGTGATCATTAAGAACACTAATATGATTTGTAATACATTTTTTGACATCACAACTCGAATTGCCTCCAGAAATATTCTCCACAAAACTTTTGTAGCTAGATGTGGTTATTGACTGGTAAATTTTAATCCTATTTCTAAACGTCTAAATAGTCGAACAAATTTAAATTACAAAATAATTTAAAAATATTTTCAAAAAAAAATTAATTTACTTGAAATATATTATGATTAAAACATTATTATATATTTATTGATTAAAATATATTAATTTAATTTTAAAGTTGATATTTACATTTTCAAATTATCCGAATGATCCGGCAGCTCAAAAGATTTAAATATCAATCTTCAATCTGGGTGACAGAAACACAATCCTAAAAACAACAAACAATTAACACTAATAAAAAATATTGAACATAAATAATCTATGGACACTCGTCTCATTTAACAATACGAGATTTCTTTTTTTTAACCAGATGAACTGAGATTGTCTGAGATTTCCTTTTCTACATAAGAAAATATAATATCAGTCAGTGGCTGGTTAAAAACTACGTAGTGTTGTAGAGGGTAGGAGGTAGTTCAGATTATACTTAGGTATACTAAAGATGAAAGGAAGGGATCTGGAATTTAAACTACGTAGGAAGTCAGGACTAAACATTTCTTCAAAAATTGAGGAACTGATTGACAACGATTAAATTAAGAAGGAGCGACATTTTGAACCATAAGAACAAATGCTGCTATTTCAACATGAATGATCATTTCCGTTCACAGTGGATAAACACAATACGGCGGTCTACTATGGAGGAGAGATATTGAAATTTTCCCATTTTAGCACTACTTAGTACTACACAAGTCCTTTTTGTAATATTATTAAATATTTTTCGAAAAATTGTAACTGAAAAATTGAAATTATTATGTTATAACTGTTGCATCAATTTTCCATTTTTCTGTTCTTCGAGCACCTTTTATAAAAATAAAACACGTATTTATGTGATTTGATCTGTTTAATCTTATTAAATTCTTCCAAAACATGACACTTGGTGATAACATGATCCCGAGGAATAGTTCACGCAATTTTTATTACTAGTTCACAGTCGTGTATTCTGCTAATTATTAATTTTTATCATTATCTCTTTTCTACCACTAAAGCCCTCCCAAAATAGCAACTAAATTTCAACCAAAAATTAAGACTAACAGGAAGATTGTACACCATAATTTTCGGAAGTTGGAAATAAACCTTCAAAAATTTTGAAAAATCAGTACTGCCCATTTATTTCGTCGTATTTCATTGGGTTAGGGTTAAAATAAAATGCGACAAAATGACCTGCTACGAAATGATAGGGAACCGAATTAAATATTACATGAATGCGAAGAAGAGATTATTGGAATGAAATATTGAATAATTAATAGTCCATCATATATTATATTTTGGTGCATAAATATACCTTTAAACATTATTAACATTACCTCCTTTAACAGATTCTGAAAGTAAAATCTTTCAAGAAACGATGATGCTGAAAATATCAGATTTGACAAAAGAAATAATGGAAGTGAAAGAAGAATTGAAAACTCTGAAAGATGTGAAGAATGAACTTAAGGAAATAAAAGCTCTGATTATGCAACAGCAACCTAATGCCTCCTTAAATAATCTTCATCTTTCATCAATCCCCATGGAGTCACTGGAAAACGACTCGGTTAGTCTTTCTCCAGCTGATATTTCTGAACACGAGCCGAACCTTCCACTGGAGCTCCCACTAGATTTACCGATTGAATTACCTATCGCCACCCAAACAGATCTTGATGTATTAGTCGATTGGATTAAAGAAGATGTGGCCAACGAACATATTTTGGTAAGTTTTAGATGATGCTACTGTCTTAAAGACTGTTGATAAAGGCGTTGGCACTGATTACAGACGGATCACACGTCGACATTCCGGATAAAGTTAGAATGACTTTAAGAAAACTGATGACGAGAAAAATGGCAACAATGTTCAACTGGGAGGGTCGGATTCGCGTCAACGGGCCCAAGAAGTCGTCCTTTCATAAAACAGGGTTGTGGAAATCGGTGTTCATGGCCGTCAGTCACAACGAAGACGCGAAGGAGCCCCAGGCTGCAGAGACCGCCAAGCAGTGGTTCAAGGGAGCCAACATAAAGCCCAAGAATTAGCGACCGCTTTCTTTTTGTTAAAAATGTAATATATATATATATACAGAGATTTGATCGATATTTGTTTTGTTTCTTGTTACTGCTGATCATTGATTGACACTTGAGTCCGGTTTTATTATTTTTGAGTCGATTTTCATTCGTTAGCGCATGTTGTACTGATAAATCTCATTGGTCAATACAGATTTGTTTATCAACTTTTGATTGGTTGGATTAATGGCAGCCAATCAGAGATGACATGAGATGATTTATTGGTTATTACCCGATTCAATACATTTTCCATTTGACGATCATATTTATATTCCTATTTTTCATTGGTGTAATAAATGAATTTTTCTGTGTGTTTATTTATTTTAATTAAAATTTGATGGTTTAACGAAATACGGAACAATTTTCGCAGCGCGTGTTTGAAATCGATTATTAATAATATAAAGAACATTGGCACAATTCTCATTTGAATTTTTATTACAATCACATTTTGAGTCATAATAACTCTCATAAGATCGTTCACTGATATTGTTCTAATTGGTTTTCTACTGTCAATCATGATTATTCGCACAATTTTTCTAAATCTTTTTAAAATATTTCTAAAAATATTAATTAAAAATAATAATTTTAACCATTTCTTTATAAAAACTCAGAATAATAAAAATGATAGGGTCTTGTTTTTTTTCTCCCTACAACACTTTTTTTAATAATGTGCCGGTGAAGTCGTGTTGTCAACAATTCCAAAAACCCACTTATAATCACTGTTGATTCGGCCAAAGTGATACTTTTGTTTGTATCTAAACATTGACTCATCTATTTGGCTAATAATGTCATCTCCATCGAGTTTAATTGGATTTTCAATAAAGTATTTTTCACATTGAATTTTTAAATTTTTATAACAATCCAAACAAACCTAAAAAAACTACTGGGTGTTTCATAAGTCCATACGAGTAGAACAACTTAAGGTAATAAGGTAAAAACTTTTATTGAACACCACATGATCGCAGGAATCAAATGTCATATGCCTCTACCTGTAAACCGTCATGTGCAACACAGAGGTGGAGACGCCGGAAGGTACGCGTATTGATTCGTTCCAGTAGATTTCGAGGGAAGTCAAGAAATGCAGATGTAATAGCTGCTTTCAGCTCGTCGACATTGGCAACTTTGTGAGCCAATATCTTTGGTTTGAAAATGCCACACAGGGCATTATCGCAGGAGATCAAATCATGACTCCGTGGAGGCCAAGGCGTTGGTCCGTATTTGCCAACCCATTTGTCCTGAAAAGTCTGCTGAAAGAAGTCTCTTGTCGCGTGAGCCGTGTGAACCGGCGCGTCATCCTGCTGGAAGTGAGAGGACAGGAGAATGCCTTTACGTTGTAAAGCAGTTACGAATTTTGACTTTAGCATGTCGATGTAAGACGCAGATGTAACAGATCCATGTATGAAGAATGGTCCAACCAAATGTAAAGCCGAAATGGCAGCCCAAACCATTACAGATGGTGGGTGCTTCTGCACTTTTTCCCAAAATAAGGCTTTTTCTTGGATCAAAACGACATCATAATTCGACCTCGACCTTCAGCGTACACGGCACATTCATCTGTGAAGAAAAGCTTGCTGCGTCTTGTGTTGTTGTCATATTTCGCCAAGATCTACTGGCAACACTGCACACGAGTGAAATGGTCTTCCTCGCTGAGGTACTGCACCTTCGTTGGCCTCCAGCACTTGTAACCCAGATCTTTTATTATGCGGTGAAGTGTCTTTGTAGGGATATCCAGTTCTTCAGGACGCTGCCGTCTAGACAAACATGGTCTCATTTGATGTGACTGTTCCACATTGTCTTGTTCATCACCTCGTTCCCTGGGATACCCACCTCGATGTAAATCCAGAATGGAACCTGTCTGAAATAACTTTTCTTCCCATGTCTGAATAACTCTGGTATCTGGAGGCTCGCCTTCAAATTTTTTCCTTAATTTTCTCTTCATATTCTTCACTCCAGTCACAGTACTGCCATATTTGTGGTACCAGAATGCAGCCATTAAACGATATTTCAAAGAGTAAGGACTGCTATCAGTCATTTTGCAAAAGAAAATTTGAATTAATGATATGATGAAATCATGACGAATTAATGCATATAAACAAAGGTTTAGGGTTTACACTAAATTGCTAAATTACAATTTATTATTAATCTATTAATTTACAAGTACATAATTAATTATTCAAATTATCTAATAACATAGATTTCCATATTTTAGTCACATAGAACTCGTAGGGACTTATAACACACCCTGTATTAATTCAACTTTAAACTCTTCGAAAAACGAATTTTTCCGAATCGAAATGTATTTTAATTTGTTTACACAAAAAGATTTATAGCATCTAAAGGCTTTTTTTTCATTTCTAGGGCAAAAAAAGAGACTTGTCTTTTGTTAATATTACTTTTGCGTCTGCCCAGTGCCGGATTAAACATTAGGCAAAGTAGACAACTGTCTAGAGGCCCCGCGATAAAAGGATAAATGTATTGCAGTATTGTGTTACAAATTTACAAATATTATCAAGAATTTATATTTCATAGAAAAGAGAAGTTTAGAATCGAAACATATCTGCCAATATTGGATAAGTTATCTACAGAGCTTGACCGTCACGTACAGGTGTATGAGAAAATATAGTAGTATTTTGGAATTTTGGTTGAATTTCGATTTAAATCAGATGACGAGTTAAGGCACTCAGACAAGACATTTTTAGAGAACTATCCAAATGACGTCGATATCCATTTCCTGGAAGAAATAGTTCATTTCAAGTATTTCGAATAACAGTTGAAAGATGATTGTATAATACCAGCGTCACAATCCTACGCTCTGCTTTCTGACAATATGGTTCAGTAAACATTTCCAAACGCTTTGACAACTATACGAATTTACACATGCTTGGGGATTGTAATGAAAAACGAGAGCGAGTGGGTCTCTATCTTCCATTATCTAAATAAATTAATAAACACAAAAATAATCTGCAAAATTTATTGTTTAGAATGATCAACATACGGTTGTTTCA
>MQRK01247234.1:4079-17128 GCA_001938485.1 Girardia tigrina
GTGGAATAGTAATCTTGGCGTAATCTCGAATAAATCGGCGGTAATAGTTTGTGAGACCTAAAAATGACCGAAGTTGAGAAGAACACTGCGGTTCCTCCGCGTTTTCAATCTCTTTGATTGTCATATTATTCGTCCGAATACCTTCTGCATTTATGATGTCACCCAAAAAAACTAACTCATCTTGATGAAACTGACATTTTGCCGGATTTATTTTTAACCCACATTGACTTAACCGCCGAAATACTTCTCTCAGAATATTGTCATGGTCCTCTAGCGTTTTACCATACACCAGAATATCATCTAAATAAACAAGTACTCCTTTGAAAATCATACCTTCAAGTATCTCATGCATTAACCACTGAAATGTCGCTGGTGCCGTTGACAGACCGAATGGCATCCGATTGAAATAAAATTTTCCTTGTTTAGAACTGAACGCTGTACAAAGTTTAGATTCCTCCGACAAATCAACTTGGTAATATGCTTGACCCAAGTCTATTGATGAAAATTACCGCGACTCTGACAAACAATTCAACAGTAAATGAATGTCGGGCATCGGAAACGAAACTTTGTCCGTCAAAGCATTTAACAAACTATAGTCGACGCACATTCTTATGGAGCCATCTTTCTTACCCACAATTTCCAGCGGTGAGTTCCATGGACTTTTGCATGGCCGAATAATGTTCGACTGCAATAAATTATGTATCATTTCATCAATCTTACTTTCCAAATGCATCGGTTGTCGGCGGGGATGTTGGCTTATTGGTACATTTCTTGTCACAATGTGATGTTGGATCTTCCGAGTATGTCCCAAATCAAACTTTGAAGCCATGAATATATTTCCAAATTCATAGATAAGCTGTTGAAGAGCTTCCTGTTTGTGATTCTTGTACCGTTCCAGGGCTAAACTCGTCCGCTCCTCATCAGTATGAGTATTCTTCAATAAATCTGCGTCAATATTATTAACTTCTAATAGTTGTACTCCAAAAATCTGCATAGTGTCAATACCGCCAATGAACGGTGGATGTATCTTTCTCACAACGACCACCTTGATTTTCCTCAACTTTTTGTTCCAACGAATATCTAATAAAATAACAACCATGGGCATTTCCGTACCGGTCGAAAACACACCGCTTAATCGAACTTCTGATTCTGAAAGTCTCGGTTCTCCAATCTTCCGCCAATAATCTTCATTCATCACCGTAACCGATGCTCCTGAATCCTATAACATCTCTAAACGAACACCTTCCACCTCTACCGTACTCCACATTCTCCAGTCAGTTGACTTCCGCATCTCATCCTGCTCCTCCACATTCCGATTTTTTGCTCTCATCATTTATTCCAATCCCATTGACGAAATGTAAGCAACGGGATCGCTCCGGGTTTTTCCGGTTCAACATCATGTAAAATTAATTCATCCCCGGATTGGGCCGTGTCGTGAATTTCATCATAAACACATAAATTTGTCCGTGGTCTCTGATAACTGCTGTTCTGCAAAAGACTACATTCCTTAAAATAATGACCAGATTTACCGCATATTAGACATTTATCTTTCAATGGGCATTGAAAACGTCTGTGATCATTTTCCCCGTAACAAAAACCTTGACCCGGTTTCAGTCGCTCATCGTGCGGCGGGGGTAGTCCCCGATATCTATTATAGAGTCTTAGAGTTATATGTTTCAGAGAAACCGAAGGCTGCTGTCTCACTGGTGTTTGTCGGAATTCAGAAATGACCGATTGTGTAGGACTAATCCGGTTGGAAAAGTCCCTATCTATGAACCTCTCATCCGTTAATCTTCTGGTACCAAATTTAGACTGCTGAAATTGCTTTGTTGGTTGGTATTTCACAGCTTGTGCATAATTTTGGGGAATCTTCTGCTTGATATTTATGTTATTATTAAAAGCGCTTACTTCCATTTTCTCATCTTCCGAGATCTCTCGGTTCTCGTAGACTTTCACCAGTGCCCTCATATCTTCTCTCTTCATTTCCGGTTTCAGAGCCAATGAATCCCTCAGACCGGTAATACGCACCCGTTTCGTTAAAAACTCATTTAAAATTTGTTCCCGACTCAACTCTGAGTCTAAAACACTGTTAATTAGTTTCTTTACCCGAATTTCAAACGTGGCAAATCGCCAGTTCCATGAAATTATCTAAGATTGACTTCATCATAAATGTGTCACGAAACCATTCTCGAGCTTACAGCTGAGTCATTTCATCGGTTTTGAATCCTTCCATAATTCCCCAGCTTCTTCAGACAATAATAAATCAAATGCACTCACCAAAGGCAAGTCATTTAATGACAGCCATTCCTCGATATCCTTTAGCCATTTTCCCGCTTCTTGCGAATCTCTACCGTCAAACTTACGGACATTGAAATTGATAATTTCTTGAGTCTTCTTCGGCAGCGACGCAAGTAAAATATTTCTTTGTTGGCTTCTCGTAATTGTGTTGATATTTTCGGCGTGGTCCCAGTTACGTTTTTGATTTCTTTAAAATCCATTCTCAAAGTCAAATCAAAACTATATTTCAAATCGCGTACAAAAATATATTTTATTTAAACAAACATTATTTAATAATTAATCAATCACATATAACTGTATTTATTTACTTTTTTAAACTTTCAAATTAAAAAAAATAATAAACTATTTTGGCGAAATGCAAATTTCAATTAAGCCTTCATAATAACAAAAAGGAGCATTCGTGGAATTCCTTGAATACGACTGAAAAAGGTATCAAATAGAATCAATCGCATTGTATATAGTTGGCCAAATGTGCTGATTCTAATGGTAATTATTTTGATTAAATTGAATTGATACTATTATAAAAGTTATTACATTTTTAATTAACAATCTAAAAGATGCAAAACTTTTGTGCCAATCTATTAATATTATCTAATACATCAAAATTAAGCTTAGTGTGGTAAATTCAGAAACAATTTGGTACGCATAATGGTACATTACAGTCAAGGCACATGAAATAACTTCGTTGGGAAAGTGACGAGCAACTAATCTCAAAGGTGTAGGAGCATTAGAAGGTCTACCAACTCTATTTCTCTCTGAAGGACAATATATCTGAAGTATTTTATACCACTTCAAAGTTTTCCTAATTGAAGCACAGAATGATATCTGCATGTCAGTTTCAACAACATATCTCATTTTTTGCGAATATTCCATGAATAGAGCGGGCTTCATAATTTATGTTCCGTTTATTCTATCAATTTTTCCACTGTTCAAGAAATTTGTACTATTTACAGTCGATAACATGTAGACATCTCGTTTGTCTTCCCATTTCATTGCTAGAAGAGTTGAAGACGAAAACCATTGAACATCTACTTTTCGTGATTTTCCAGTGAATTTTGGCAATCCTTTACGATTTTTTCGCACTGTTTCACATGCTACAGTTTTGTTTTGATGCAATAAATTGAATACAGTTGGACTAGAGAGCGAGAGAGCTGAACTAAAAAAGTTAATAGTAATATATAGAAAAAAATAGCATTAAAAAATTCCTCTTCGTTCAAAAGTTATAAGCCGTAAACCCATAAACGGGTTTCCGGTAGTCAACGGGTTAAGAACACCAACATGGGTTTTCGAACTTTTATTTTCAATACAATTAGAATATGATAAAAGGTTTGATCTATAGATCTTGGACACTTTCGTCTACGTACGCTAAATGTAATGAAAGTATTGATAAGTTAATGAATTTACTTCATAAAAATGGATATTCCAAATCGATAGTTGAAAAATTAACTCGTGAAACTATCGATAAATTAATTAAATCGNNAAATGAAAATGAAAAATCAAATACAATAAATAGCGACAAAAACAAAAATCAGATAAATAATAATTATGATAATATTGGTTTTGTTTTGACTGTTCCCTACTCTGAGGGTTTCAGGAAATTCAAAAACTCTATTATGAAACATGATGAAAATAATTTATTAAATTTAAAAATTGTATCTAGATCATGTAAGATAGGAAGTTAGTTTAGTAGTAAATCTATCACTCCAACTGGGTTATGTTCCAATTTAGTTTATCAATATAAATGTAATGGGTGTGACGCCTCATACATCGGAGAGACTTGTCGTCATCTCTGTAAACGGATTCAGGAACATAATCGCAGGGAAAGTGATAGCAATATTGCTCAACATAAGAAGAACTGTTTGAATAGTAAAGTTGACATAAGTAATTTTAAGATTTTGTGTTCACAATTTGATAATTACTGGGAGAGGGTGATGTGTGAAGCATTGTTGATTAAATCTTTTGATCCTAAAATCAATGTCCAAACACCATCCTCTTCAACTTTATTGAAAGTATTTTCATGATTTAAATGATATAATGATTACATAAACATTGCTTTGATATATAAACGCGCGTATATCATTGTTAATTCAGTCTGATGATGACGGTTGATCCGTCGAAATTAATCACAATAAATTCTGATGATCGTTTTTTGTTTTTTAAAATTAGAATTGTCTTTTGGAAAACTCTCAGCAAAGCTTGCGTAATTCGACATCGTTCTAAATTGATAAATTTTAGTAAATGTTTTTTAATAAACAATTATTAGAACAAATTTTTCATTATTTTCAGATTTTATTTTTAAAGTTCAAATTTTGTAATTTTAATAATAATTTTATCTACCTATTAATTTTATTTAAAAATGGTTTTATTTAAAGAAAGAAAATTTATTTAATTTAAAACTTAGTTAAAAGTTAGTTACTTTATTTAAATTTTTAATATTAAAATTTGAAACAATTTGCTATTTTTAAAGTTTTTTAGATATCTTATGCTGTACTTTAAAATGCAAATTATACTTGAATAATTATTCATCTTGAAGACCCAAAATATCAATTTTCCATCTGGGTTGGAGAAACACATCTCCAAATACTAAACTCAATATACAAAATTCAACATACCAATTTCAACATACCAAATTTAAAATATTCCTCGCAGTTGTAGTGCAAAAATCGATATCATGTGTTTGATGCACATTTTGATTGTCTATCTTAATGTGCAATTAAAATTTTCATATATTGATTACTTTTTCTATAATTAGCATAATGTGTATATTTACACAATATACACATTGATTTTAGAGGTACAAGGAAACAGAATATCAAAAATATGCTCATGCACTTGAATAGGAACCTGTATACACAAATTCAGAATCAAAATTTTCGAATAAGTACTGACAAATCAACTTTTCCCATATCTATGAAATTCTTAAAAAAGTGCTTAAAAATCGATTTTTTTCGTATATATCTGAAACCAATGGGATATATCTATGTTATTTACCATCAAACAATACCTCATGAATCGCATAATGTACTCCATGAACAATCACAAGTACCTGGGTAACCGTAACCAAGATAAATAACCTTTTATGTTATATGCAAAAATTACATATATAAAACTCCTATTGTACTTAAAACGTACATTCACATGATACATAACATCTACATTATATATATATATATATATATATATATAAACAATCGAAAACACCTTAGAAACCATCACCGTTATCTTAAAAACCATGAAAAACACCTTAAAAATCATCAAAAACACGTAAAGACCACCAAAAGTACACAAAAAAGTGCAAAATCAATACTGCACTAGTCTGAAAGGTGCTGTACATTGTGGAATCAATAAGTTCACAATTGTGCAAAGTATAATATATTCATGTTTTTTATATAATATAGTTGAAAGTGAGGCCGAATGCTTATAAGGTAAAGAGGCCGAAGAAAGCAAAATTTCAAAAATCTGTTTGAACACATGGATATGAACCCATAAGTAAATAGCCAGAATATGATCTTAGATTCTCAAAAAACGCACAAATATCGATTATTGAGATGTTGTGTTTTATAGTGTAAAGTGGGGTGGAACTCTCATAGAGTATAGCCTAGGTAGAGGTCGAAGAAAGCAAATTATCGAAAATCTGTCTGAACAAATGGATAGAAGCTTATAGGTCAATAGCCAGATTCCATATCAAAATTATCCATAAAGTTAACAGAAATAGATTTTTATGACGTTGTGTACTATAATGTAAAGTGGTGTCGAATGCCCATAGGTTATAGCCTAAGCAGAGAGCGAAGCAAGCAAGTATCAAAAATCTGTTTGAACACATGTATAGTAATACATATATTAATAGTCAGATTCTATATCAACATTTTTGAAAAAGCGATACCTAGTGCTTTTTCGAATATAAGCACATTATGTGTGTAAATATTATATTATAGATATGTATTATATTATGATATTATACTATGTTATCAAACAATATCTTATCAACCATTCAAACGTGACCGTATCCAAGGTGATATCGTCATGCGTCCATCATATCAATGTATTGCATTCATCATGTTAATGCACAGCTGAACATGTAAAAAATACAGATAATACTGAATAATAGATAAAGTACTAAAAAAACTACCTTATCAACCATTACCATCATACTATCAACTATCCAATATACATTATCAAACATATCATCAATATTTACTACTATTAATATTTATAAAGTTTTGATTTAAATTGTATCCATATTATTTATTTAACTCTTATTTGTTTATACACTGAGAAGAAAAAACTAGAATCAAATACAGAAATTATAAAGTCCATGAAATTATATTTTGAAATATTCACAAAACTGAAAATTACCAATTTAAACAAAAAAAATTAAATCACACTCTCCTTGCCTTCAAGGCACAAACACAGACGCTGTTCGTACACTGCAAGGTTCCGCTTTTCTTTATTGCCTTCACCCCCGTGCAAACGTAGTCCGCGAAATTTGCTGGTCAGACAACTGTTCGTTGCAGCCTCGATTTGATCATCTCATCAGCCGGTAGCTGCTCGCTCTTGCAGTCGTCCCTTACTTAGTCCCACGGATATTCGTCTTCATTGTCTGAACTGTCACTGAGATAACCCGTGTTCGTCATTGCAGGGGCAGTTTGCGGCTCTGAAAGTTTCTCCGCTCGCTCTGTCGTCCCGCCCTGGGGCACACGCCCGACGTACGACATGTGGTATGGAATGCCGTCGATCTCTACTTGATTAGGTCGGCGAATCCCGCTCACTACTGCACGTCTCCACTGAGTCGTGCATGACGCGTTCACCGGTTTCACGAACACTTCATCTCCCACTCGTATTTCTCCCATTTCCACGATTTTGTTGTCATTTTGGGGGCGTACGGCAAAGTCAATCGGTAGCGGCAGTCGCCGCCGTTGTGCAAATACAGTGGATCATGCCCATTGAATTTGGAGTTACATTGTACCACGCAACCATGTCGTGGATTGGCTTCTTGCTCCGCACCACCATGCGCTTGATGGTCCGATGACAGCGTTCGACGATGCCATTTCCACTGGATCGGTTTGCGCACCAAAACCACGATTCGATTCACATTTCTGACAGCAGTTTCTGAATTGCCGCTCCTCAATGTGTCGTGGAATTATCCAATAGAAACTCTTGTGGTGGCCCGAACTCTTTGAACACCGCTCTTAGAGCGGCACAAAGATCTCAGTCGCATTCTGATGCAAATTTTCTCCAAATCTCGAACCGCCCTGGCCCGCAGTCGACCAGCGTCATGTATTTCCCCTCTGAGGTGTGTGTCACGTCTATGTCTTTTTGATGCCAAGCTCACCCCTCTTCCACCTGATCGGTGCTGGATCGATTGATGCACACTGAGGGCATCCTTTTACCACTTCTCGCACTTGCTTTTCTGTCACGCACTCTGGGCCCCACAGTTTCCTCGCCTGGAATGACATTCGTTTCACCCCAAAATGATGGATTTTGTGGAGCGTTTTTAGACCGTCTATCCACCCCTGTTTCTCATCGACCGTCACTGCTGCCACTTCCATTTTTTCTTTTACTGCGGTAAGCCTATTGCTGAGAGCTCGAGTCAGACGGTTTGCTTCGTTTTCTGCTGAGTCAACCAGCCTCCACTTAACACTAAGATGATCATCTTTGATTGTCTACTTAATCGTGCCGATGTGTCACTTTACGAGAAGCTCGCTTATCTCGCTGAATTTGATTTGTCCATCGCCTTTTGTTACATTTCTTAACCACCGGAAAACGGTGGCAGAATCGGCTATGATTTCTACTTCTTTTAAAAACCAAGCAACTGCTGCTTTTATCGTCTCGTTGGCCGCCTCCAGGTCTGCAAGATTGATGTGAGTTACATCGTCCTCCATGCGAAGCCATGACGCATCTTCTACAACTGCTCCCCCTATCTCAATAGAGATACCGGTTGCAATTAAACTTGCGTCAAACCACTCTCGGCCTCGATTTTCATCGGGTACATCCAACCTCTATTCACTGGGTCTTTATTTTTGAGCCACTCCTCCAGCTTCATTGCGATATCCACTGATAGCGATTCCACAGTCTCGTCCCAACCATCGCGACAGGCCATTATCTTCAGGAAACTGCATGCCGGTCTCAGCCAGCCGCAAACTGGAAAATGGCCCACCAGCTGTCCGATCCACGAGAACAATTTTCGTCGCGTCAGTCGATCAGGTAATTGTGGAACCTGGCCGTCTCAATGCCATCGCAGCACACCGCCAATCTTGATTACAGCAAGCCCGAGCACTCTGTCTCCGACAATTTTTACCGGCGGNGTTTCCAGCCCGAAACTCTCGAGCACTTCTTTGACTCACTTGACGGATACTTTGGTACTGTCGATAATGATATCGTCCTAGTACGCATCTGCAGCCTCCTTGACGTACAGGTTCGCTTCGAGCACGTGGTCCATGATGCGCCTCATGATTTTTTGCACGGCGTTCAGCCCAAACCCCAGGCACGTTAGACACCACGCCTGACCCTCATGGTGGATAACTTGGTAAGGCCACAGGCTCAGGTCCACCTTGATTTGGAGGTGTGCCCGTCTCAAGTCGACAATTTCGAGGGACGTCCCTATCTTCCGCCATTTGCGCAGTTTTTCAGCGCACACAAGGCTCTCTGCCGTGTGACTTGAAACAAACTCATTCAGTGCCCAATTGTCAAGTACCGACCGCACCTTCCCTTTGGCGGTCTGAACTACAGCCATCAGCGACAAGATCGCCTTTTCTGTGCCTTTGAAATAAATGAGCCACCCGTTCTTTTTCCATTCCGCCATTTCTTGGCTCACCTCGTTCTCGTGTTGCTTGACCGACGCATAGGTCAACGCTCCCCCGAGTGACTCAGGCGGTGGCTCGCCGCTCTTCGACTTCCATGCCACTGTCCATGAACGGCCATCGAATTAAGCCAAAAAAATCGGCATCGTCGATCCTTGTGTGTGACGGTAAATTTGCTCTAGCCACCACCGCCTGGTGCTCGATCCGCCCAAACGTTGGGGAGCCACCTTCACCTGGCACCCACACACCCTCGAGTTTTCTGATTACGTCCATTCTGAGAAGTACCCCAGTCCTCGACTCGACGACTTCCGGTACCACTATGACACGATATTCGAGCCGCTTGCCGTCACAATCGATTGGCAACGTTGCCCTGAACCGCATGCACGCCGCCGAGTCATCCATCATTCTAACTGATTCGTCCACTTGAACTAACTTTGCCGGCGGCACTAATGCCCTTGCGACGATTGATGTCGAACATCCCGTGTCAACCATCGCATTCATAAGTTCTCCCGCAAATGTTCACCAGGACGATTGAAAGACGCGCGTCATTACACCCGGACTCCCCACCCGCGTAATAGTGTGGACCGGCTATCGGTTTCCCGCTGTATCAGTTTTGCACTTACTTGCCATGTGACCACTCTGTCCGCAGTTGAAGCATCCGCTTATTTACCGCAGCTCTCGGTTATCGGTTCGATCATTTGTTTTTTTGGAAGTGCCGCCTCCCGGTCGCGCATTCACGCCAAAATGCCCGTTTCCGCCACAGTAGTAGCATCTCGGTTCTCCTGTATCCGGTAATAAAGACAGTTGAAGCCGATTTATCGGCCGTGCGCAGCCGCCGTCTCTTTCAAGGATTTACATCCGCCTTAACGTGAACTCTAGCCAACCGGACCAGTGTTTCGAGGTCTAGTGCTTTCCCATGTGTTTCGGCCTCCACGTTCCTCATTGTGGTTTTGGGTAGCCCATTTATGAATGCTTGGCCTATGAAGGCATTTCGGTCTTGCCCATTGCTGCAGATCATGGCAGCCGATCGCTTTAATTCGGCCATAAAAACATCGATACTTTCATGGAGAACTAACCGCCAGGATGCAAACATCACCCATGACAGTCTCGGGCTCGGGGCAAAGGTTTTTGTGAGCGCGGCTGCGCTTTATTCGAAGTCCCTCCGCGTCTCCTCACCAGTCAGTGCCAGCGGCAGTATCACTGACTTATTTTTGTTGAGCGTATCAGCGCACTCGCGGAATCGCTCGATCCAAATTGCGGCGTTTTCACGCCCATCGTACGCAAGAACGATCTTCAGGGTCTTCATCAAGGCCGCGATAGCTTGAGAAGAAAAAACTAGAATCAAATACAAAAATTATGAAGACCAGCAAACTATATTTAGAAATATTCACAAAAGTTGCAAATTACCAATTTAAACAAAAATAATTAAATCACCTACATAAAATGTACTTTTAAAATATTTTAATTTAAATGAAAATTGATGATAACTTTTCATAAAAATCCTTCATTTTTGTAAGAGAGTGTTGTTGTAAATTTTTTAATTTTCAGAAATAAGAATTTTGGTTTTTAAAAATTTCGAATTATAATCGAAATTAAAAAAAATAATAGAAAATAGAAATAAAAAAAAATAAAAAAATTAAATTTGTCTAAATAACAAATTTAAACTGTGGTAGATTAATAAATTTTGCAAGTTTTTAATTTGTTTTGATTTAGAATGGAAGATAATTCCCAACCTAACATGGTGGCAGCGCTAGCGGATTCAATCACGAACCGACTGATTCCCGACATGTTCCAGATCGGAGAAGACCTTGAGAAATTTATTTTTCGCTGCAGAAGATATTTTGAAGCAGCGAAAATTAATCAAAAGAAATGGCAAACATGTATTTACTCCATGATACATGAAGATCTCTTGAAAGCATATGAGAACACAGCTGGTAAAGCTGATAATTTTGAGGATCGGCTAAGACTAGCGTTTGAGAAGCGAGAGCAGCCGCGACGGATTGGGAAAAACTTTTGAGTTATCGCAAAGGTGCTGATAACGCACAGACCTTTTTCAAAAAGGTAGACCGGTTGGTAAAAAATGCGTTGTCGCATAGACTCGACGAAGAAGAGCTAAAAGCTCAAATGTTAATTCATTGCATTGATGATGAAGATGTTGTTCGTGAAATTAAATTACGGAAATTAAAGTGTGTCAAGGAAATATCTGAGTTCGTTGCACTCGTAGACGAAATAAACCACGAAAAGAAAAGCAGGATCAATGCTGTCCGAAGTTATCAAGAGGTTGTACAGAACAACATGATTCCTGAGGTAACTAAAAAATGGGTAAATCAGAGTCAGGCGAGAAAACAACTCCCAAGAGAGGAATCAACCGAGTCCAAATGTTATATTTGTCATCAACCAGGACATTTCAGCCGAAACTGCCAACAGTGTTGGAATTGTAAAGAGACTGGGCACATCAGTCGAAACTGTCCTAACAGCCATTGGTTTGTTTCTTGTGCGGAAAAAAGGGACATATGCGAACTCAATGTCCAGAAATACGCTGTGAAAATGTGGCCGGAATGGGCATCTAGCAGCGGCATGTTTAGTGAACTCTGGCAGACAGAATAATGGTTACGGCAATGGAAGATCGAGAATGCAGTATAATGATCGGAAATTTAAAATCAACACAATGCACGAAAATGAAGAACGCACATTTGATGATAATGAAGAAAAAAACGATAAGAAGTACCCAAATTGGGGCTTCACCAATTGGGGAGTTGGTGGGAGCCGAATGCCACTGATCTTAGAAGATAATTCCCACGGATTCGGATGCGAGCTGGATGTGCGAACGATGAATAAGGTCTATGGATTTGTGAAAAAGAATTTTGAGCAAGTATTCTATGTTAACGCGTTGATTGAGGATCAGAAATCAGAGATATGCTATAGTAAAATGCAAGGGCGTCCGAGCGTTACAGTGGTAATTCAGGGGAAACAGTGGGAGTGTTTGTTGGATACAGGAGTAGGTGTTAATGTTATGAGTAAGAAGTATTATCAAGATTTGAATAATTTGGTGTTAGAAAAATGCGATATCAATTTGAGAGGTGCCAACGATGGAAAATTGAAAGTATTGGGTAAAATAGAGGTAGAAGTAGATATATGTCAAACAAAGCAGTACCATTTATTGTTGTAGAGAGTGTGGTTCCGGAACTGATAGGAGGCATAGTATTCATGAAAATTTTCGGTTATTCCATACAAAGGAACGAATCTCAAGACAATAATGTATCAAGGGAAGCACGTGGAAGTGTGTGTAACATCGAGGAGAAATTCGGCAGGGTGATAAGGCCAGGAGAGAGATTAAAAAGAGCGTTAGATTGCATAGGTAAAGTAGATTTAAAACTGTTAGAGGTCATTCAGAATCAGGCAGAAGTATTCATGGCTGACAAATAGGATATCGGATGTACCAGTTTAGCAAAACATCATATTAAGACGAATGGAGAGCCAATTAATTTAAAACCTTTTTGTCAACCAATGCATCTCGAAGAAAATATCATGGATACTATAAAAAATTTGTATGATAATAATATCATTCGGAAGTGTAATTCACCTTGGAACACACCATTAATTTGTGTGTGGAAAAAAGAGAAGAAAGATATTCGTATCTGTTTGGATTTTAGGCGTTTAAATGCAATAACGGAGAGACAAGCTTTTTCGATGCCCAATGTTGATGAGATGTTGGATGCTTTAGGAGGTGCAAAGTATTTTAGCTCGATTGACCTTGGAAATGCTTATTATCAGGTTGAGCTGGACGAAGAATCTCAGGAGAAAACGGCCTTTTATACAAAGCCATGACATTATTGTTTTACTCGTATGCCGTTTGGTATAGCGGCTGCACCGGGAACTTTCCAAGAGATGATGACAAAGGTAGTCGGAGGAATCAAGGGTGCCACTGTATACTTAGATGATATCTTGGTA
>MQRK01247238.1:0-10348 GCA_001938485.1 Girardia tigrina
ATTATTATTTTCGATTATCATCTCATCGCACATCCCCACCAGATTCGTCCGTACCCGAATCTCCATCTACGACGTAGTCATCCAAGTATTTAGGCCTTCTTCGCACACGCTTCATATGGATAGTCGCTGGTTCATCGACTTCTGACTCTGTGTCCCAAGACAAAGCTGTGTTATTCACGTTCTCGCATTTGACTCTTCTTGGCCGTAAATCAGCAACATGCCGAGGGAACCTCGACCCATTACAATCCACTAAATATTTACAGTATGATAATTTTTTTAATACTTGACCTTTTAACCATTGTTGCGTGCACATTGTGCTTCCCATTGGTTTCACCCAGACTAATTGATAGTCACAATACATTGTACCCTTTTTACTGCCCTCTATCTCATTGTCACTTTTTTGGCTTACATTTATAACTGTATATCATCCAACTCGGTGGTTCCTTGTTCTCCGACGGCGTATTGTTGAACCACCATACTGCTTCTGCAATTGTAATGTTTTATCTCGCTGCAATTCTTTTGAACGTCCTATGGTTTCTTTCAACGATCCCGTTCCAACCAGGTCGAATGCTCGCTCGATAAATTAACTCCACCCCCCATCGATTGCAAACCTCAACAAACTCCTTTGAGTAAACAGTGGTGTAATTGTCTACTAACAATTCGCTGGGGGCTCCGCGTTCAAAAAATATAGAATCTATTACCGTGGAGATGGAGTACGAACTTTTGTCACCAATTTCTTTCCAAATTGCAAATCTGGATGGTCCACAATCGATTAAGTTTAAATACTTCCTGTCGTTTTATTTTGTCACATCGATTGCCAATCTATACCAATTCTCTCTTACTGCCACGCAACCGTGATTCGATTTTACCGGTGCGGGATCAATTGACTAGCATGTTTTACATTTTGAAATCATGTTCGTGATATCTTTATCCGTTACTTGAATGTTTTCAATCCCACAGAGAAATTTCATTCGTTTTGCTCCCAAATGGCATTTCTTATGATATTTCTTATGGCATTTCTTATTATATAATCTCTCCATTTCACTTGTCGTGGCCACGCAGCATACGTTTTTAGTTAATGCCTTCGGTATCCTCGTCATTTCTTCCACTTTATTCAGACTGCTCGCTACGAACTCGATCTTTATCATTATGTTAAAATCATCATAAATTTCCTTAATGATCGATAATCGCCGTCTGATAAGCAATTCTGAAAAGGCGCTTGTATTCAACCTAGATTTATTTGTGATCACGTCATTCACCCAGGAGACTACTGATTTATTGTCACACTTTATCGTGATGTCCGTCATTCCCCATTTCGAGCACAAATTAAGCCCTTTCACGACCCCCTCCAGCTCAGCGATATTTATATGCCTTGAATCGTCTTTTTTTCCTCAACCATGACCCGTCTTCGATAATTTTACCATTAACTTCAAGTAATACACCCATCGCTATTGAGCTTGCATCACAC
Source organism: Girardia tigrina (assembly GCA_001938485.1). Lineage (NCBI taxonomy): Eukaryota > Metazoa > Platyhelminthes > Tricladida > Dugesiidae > Girardia > Girardia tigrina. Next base: position 1,469 of record MQRK01247238.1, read on the forward strand.
CACAAAGTGCCATTTTTACAATCGCCGATGCTCCACGTGCCACGACATGGATCATTTTCTTCTACTCTTTCCAAAATCCATTTTACCTTCTCAACCACAGATTCGTCCACCGCGAATCCCAATCCCCCACCGAAGTTCGTTTGAGAAAGGAACACGCCAATCGTAATCATAACGCTATGGGGTAAATGCCAGTGAGTTGCCCACACAGAGAATAAAACTCTCGTGGCGACATCGATTCGGATAAGTCTTTGACCCGTATTCGGTTCGATCAGTTCCACATGATACTCCCGTCAATGTTTTTAACATCCACTCCGAGAACTCTTACTTTTCTGACATCATTTACGTGCTCGAGCTGTTCGCACTTTAACCAAAATTTCTTGAACAAACATCTCCCTTCATCCGCATTAACCTTGGACTCATCTACAAAAATATCATCATCGTAGGATCCAGTGGCAGCATTAATCGTTTGATCGGACGACAAGAATTTTCTCACAATTTCCGTCAGATGGTAGGGGCTGTATTTAGACCGAATCCCATCCGTGTTAACGCGAACTTTTTTCCGTTGATAATACATGACTGAAACCGCCACATTGCGGGATCAACATGAATTTGCATGTATGCATCAGATAAGTCCAAAATTGCAAAACTGTCACTCTTCCTTCTCCACTCACGTAACTTTTCTACACAAACGTCCGAAGAACCGTTGTAAACATCGATATATTTGTTCAATTCCCTGAAATCGAACACAGGTCTTATCTTATCCTTATTCAACTGGGATATACCATAAATTTGGATCGACCCCACTGACGCGCCCATTTTCTCGTCGTCATACTCTATTAAGTACTCTTTTTCCATCCATTTATTTAAAATATCCATCGTTGATTTGTCTTTTGGTATTGACTCTTTCAATACAGTTTGTCTCTACGGTAACTGATCGGGGATATCCGATTTCAAATCCAAAGAAACAGTCCACACTTTGTCGAAACGAATCCTGAAATTATGTTTCTTCGTGCCCTCCTCTTCAGTAATTCTAGTCCCAGACAACTCGTAACTTGGACCCGAACTACAAACATTTACTAGATCGGAACTCACCCCAAACTTTACACTTCCATTATGGAACACCATTTCTCCTAATTTCGCAATCACATCAACACCCAACAATAAATCCAAATTTTCCGGCAACGTATTCATTACAATACAATTTTCGGTTACCTCTTTATCATCCACGTTGATCCTTGCTGTACATATACCCACAAACACTCGAGACCCATTAGCCAGAGTAACTTGATCTCGATTCCGCTGCATCAACGGTCCTTCCACATTGCATCTTTTCACGACCGATTGGGAACACCCGGTATCCACTAATGCTCTGCAGTTTTTGTCATTGACGAGACATCGAATAACTGGAAGCGCTTTTAATCCCTCCGAGAAGCCGCTGAGGCTGACGACTCCTCGCTCACGTTTCCCATCCGACAGAATCTAGCAAAGTGTCCCTTCCTTCGACATCTAAAACATATAATTTTACTCTTGGAAGAACTTTTAGGACGATCCTCTTCCGTCTTTTGAACGCCCTTCATCAGCTTCATACGGTTTTTTAACGCTCTGATCCGCGCTAACGCCGCTACGACTACGTTCTTCCAGCTTATTTATTCCTCTCCGATCGTATAAACTCACCATTGACGTATGAGTTGTGTTTTCTGCAATACTAATATACGTCCGGCTCACTTCCACTATTTCACTCCATTCTCGGACTCCTCGTTTCTCGATTTTCAAAGCGATTTCCGTTGGTAATCCGGATAAAAATGCAGCGATTTCTAGATTGTCAACCGTATTTGCCAATTTTGACACTTCCGCAGCATACTCGTCAATAGTGCTGAAATCTGAATATTTAATACACTGTAATTTACGATACGCCTCTCGCGGTTTCACTCCAAACGCTGCATTCAATACTCGAAAAACTTCATCAACATTCGATTGTTGCTTCTCTGACATCTCCAAGTATATATTGAAAGCCGATCTACTCAACACGAACGGTATCAATACAAATACATCCTATATCTGCTGCATCGACATCAATAAAACGAACTGCTTCTTCCATAGTTCCCAGGATTGATTCCCTTTGAATTTCTCGAGGCAATCAAGGATCAATTTCATGTTTGACATTGCCCGGATAGCTTGTTGTAGAGAATGACAATGAATATCAAGTTCCTAAATTGTATTAAATAGAAAAAGCACGTTTTTCACAAAGACCGGAATATTTAAACAAAATATAAAAATCGAATTAACGAGATTATTATTTTCGATTATCATCTCATCGCACAATATATAACAGTGTATGTTTCTGTCAGACACTTGAAATGGAAAAAAATGCTTTTTACACTGTGAACTACAAAGTTTAATAAAAAATATTCGTTAATTTCTTCGTCAACGGAGATAAAATGAATTCTCTGTAATACTTTAAGTTGTTTGTAAAATACGTGTTGAGTATAAAACTTTCTTAGACTCATCAAAATATAAATGATACTTTTAAAACTTGAAACAAGAATGTCAAATCGGGGAGGTAGTAAAATGCAAATCAAATATTGTGATTAATCATTGATAATACAAATATTATTATTTTGACCGACAACGGATCATACATTTTTTATTTTAATATAAAAGTTTATAAATACACAATCGAAGCGCGAAACTTGGAATCAAAATATTCAATTTTTCTACTAAAATAATAAAAATCAAACATTAAAACTGTAATGATATTCTATTATATGAAAATAGAAAAAAGTACAACTTTCTGTATTAAAGTAATTATATATATATATATATATATATATATATAATCACAATGCTTTTTACAAATAAAATGTAATTTTAATATTTTTAATTGAATTTCGTAATTTAAATTGATATTAATTATTATTATCATTGTACATATAATTTTAATTATAAATATAATTACCTATTTAAAAAGATTAATCATGTAAAATATTTTCTTAAGAAAATTAATTATATTTATTTTTGTTTTTAATAATTTTTCGATATTACAAGACGTCAGAGAAAAATACAGAAATAATATATGATAAAAGAGTTTATGTTAAATGTGTAAAGTTTTTCATCTCATACTTTAGGTAATAATTTTTTGGCAAACTCTTAAATGTTTAGAATTTTTAAAACTGAAACTGTAAAATATTTAATCATAATTTATAAAAAAATTATAATAATTATTTACATTTCAGAAAGTTATTAATATTTAAAATTCAGATTTAATCACATAAATAATAATCGTATACAAAACAAATTACAGTTAATTTTTAATAAAATACAGTATTTAACATAATTTTAATCGCTTTTGATTTTCTAAAATATGTGTAGTGTGTCCCATAAATAGTTGGAAATATGAACATAATACCTACAATTCAAAAAATAAAAAATTTAAAACGACTTTATTTTTATCAAATTCAGCATAGAGTAAAGTTTTGTTTAAATAGTTGAAACATTGTTATTATTTACGGCGGACTTACAAATATGAATCTACCTTTGAGCGATAAATTACTGTTATTGAAGCATTATTACTTGCATTATTAAAGCATTGAAGCATTATTAAAGAGAGTCGGTTACAGGAGCGATACGTGGGTGTCACATAGAGAAAAACATAACAAAGAATTCTGAGAAACTTTCCAATTCAACAGTAGATTATTTGCAGAAGAAATTCTTGGAAAGACGAACTTCTTGGTTGAAAAGAGAACGATGAAAATGTTAACGTCATAGCTGAGATTGGAGAAGTTAAATCTGTTCGCTCTGCAAGTCAGTTAACAAAATTATCGAAATCTACTGTCCATCGTATTTTAACAGACAAACTTAACATATTCCCATACAAAAAGCAGTATGAACACTTTTTTTCTGATAACGCACAACAAAAAAGACATTCATTTTGTGAAAAATTCCTCTCACAAGTGGATGCAGATCCAGATTTCCTGATGTGTCCATCTTCGACTGCAATGATTATTTAAATAAGCAGAACGATAGGATTTGGTCACCAAAGTTTTCCTCCTCCAAATTCCACTGTCCCTGCGAAACAATATATCCAGAAAATAATGATCTGGGCGAAATTTTCATCACGAGTGTGCATGGGACCTTTCTTTTTTAATTCCACAGTTACAGCGCAGAGCTATCAGCAAATGCTGAAGGATTATATAATTCCAAACTTCAAAAACTTCAGCATAACCATATTTCAGCAGGACGGATCAATGCCTTACACTGCCTTGAACACCAAAGAGTTTTTGAAACGAGAATTTGGAGAAGATGCTGTAATAAGCCGAGGGTTTCCCTTTGCTTTGCCAGGATATTCACCCGATTTGGCACCAGCAGATTTTTTATTGTGGCCCCATCTTAAAATGAAAGTGTGTGCCAAGAACTATAATTCAGTGGAAGAACTAAAAACTGCTATTCAAAATAAATTTCATTTACTGCCTCAATTTTTCTTTTCTAATTGTGTTAAGTCAGTTATTGAGAGATGTGCTTTGTGTTTGGGGCCGATGGTGGAAATTTCTAAAGCCTATTTGTATTAAAAACTTTTTTATACCTGAACATGTTTGTAACTACTCATCTTTGGAAAATGCAAATTTTGTTTGAAATAACCACGTTTGAAATTTCTAACTATTTATGGGACAAACGATATGTGCCAAATAAAGTTCTTTCTGAAATCTTATTTTATTATCATTTATTATAACAATGAATAAATTTGTAATGTTGTGCATTAAAATATTTTAACATATTTTAAAAACACTTGTTGTTTTAACGTAACACAATTATTATGCTTTTTACTAGGGTAATTATTTGTTACACACAATTTAGTACATATCTTCTATATTTCGTCTATATTTTTAGTACAAGCCGTCATGCCATGTTGTAAACAATTGTCTGATTATGAAAAATGGCTAATCATGACATTGTGTATGGAAAACCTGTCCAAAAAGGAGATTGCTAGACAAATTTCCAGATCAGATCGAGTTGTACGCAACGATTTGAAAAATCCTCAGCAGTATTGTACGAAAAAACAAACCGGGTTAAAGAGTAAGCCCTCTTTGCATGCTAAGCGAAGAACAATTGATGATGCCTCAAACACGTCCAAGGGTTGTTTAGAACTTACAAAGGAGCTGAACTTGAATGTCTCTCATATGACCATCTGGAGAACACTTAAACGCAATCCAAACATCACTAGATCAAAGATAAAACCTGTTTCTTGTCTTAAGGATCGCCTTAAAACCTCAGTTTTTTTCTCACAGGTATGGTGGCAGCGGCTGTGCAACGAGAATTTCTCTCTCATTCAAGCATTCCTGGTATTCGATCAGATCTTCTTAGCCACAAAATAACCAGATCATATCGTGGATGATACACTATTTCATCTGCTGCTTTTTATGGCCGCTGACTTTTCTATTTTCTGAGGCCATATCAGAGTTTAATACTCTTTTAACCTCACTTACACCTTTTCCTCTATTGTACTCAAAGAATACAACATACAATTTCACCAGTACCACACGCCCTCGGGCAAACCAGTTGACATATCCGTATTATGTAATCTGTCAAGTTTAGCTTTACCAATAGCAGTGCGTGTGCAGATATTATAAAAAGCTTCTAATCGGGTTACCTCTTTTTCAGGTGTTGTCCAACACTTACTGTCAAATACACTGCCGGAAAAATGCTTGATTCGATTAGTCTTCTTTTCAGCACTATAGGAACTCGGTTAATTTGAATGACAGGTTGCAATATTTGTAACTTACTCATTCCACAACGCAACCGCTGACCGATATTCCGACTGCAGCTACCACATGTGGTCAATATAGTGCCGAGGTACCAGAACTCGCTCAACCATTCAATGACTTTGTCACCACACATCACCTGCAATATTCCAGTCGCCGAGTCATTAGTTAAGCACATGACTTTCATCTTAGATGTACTTATAGTCAACCCGAATTCTGAAAATTTGCTTCTAAGTATATCCAGGTTTATATAGGCACGATCTACATGATGGTCGGTGATACATAGATCATCCACATAAGCAAGTCTGTTGACTTGAAATTTGTTACAATGCTCGTCGATCAGTGTAATTCCTTCCCCGAATCCTTTCAGTATCCCCGTTTTGATAACTTCATCGAAGACTAAGTTAAAAAGACAAGGTCCAATCACACATCCATGTCTGACACCTCTTTTCATGAGAAACTCACAATCCCCCACAAAGGCAATAAAGCCCTCATGGAATTCCTTGATCAGGTAGAGAATCTTGTCGGTCAAGCCGAATCTTTTCAAGCAGGCCCACAGAACTTTACGTGAAACACTATCAAATGCCTTTTCCAAATCGATGAATATCACAAATACCTCCTGGTTCTTATATAAGATTCTTAAACCTTAATAATAATAATTACCTTTCGAATTAAAAAAAATAATTAAATTATTTTTATACTTCTGAATTATTTTATTTATTTAACTTAAATAATAAATACATAAAATTAAATAGTTTATAAATGGAATTTTTCGTAATTTACTATTGAAATATGTTTTCTCCATTTTCTTGATTTTTGTAAAAAAAGTTCGAGGTTCAAATTATCCTAAATAAACATATAAATATTTATAAATAAATATAAATATATGTATTTACAATAATAGTAATAAAAAAACATTAAATTAAATTTTTTGATAAAATTTGTGAAGATGAAAGACATTATGAAAGACATTTTGGCTTTATAAAACTAGTTTGATTTATCGAAAGGAAACTCCCTTTAGTATTTTGTTTCTTTTGTTTTTTTGTCTTTTTTAATAACGTACTCGTAGAAAAGGTTTACACTTACATTTTGTTTAAGTATGAATAAACGTAATTATTTATATTTTATTTTATGTTATCGTTATGTGTTTGAGTGTTTTTTGTCAAACTTTAATTTGAAGATAATTTTTCAAACATAAAATATTTATTTGTGAGACTCTGTGGACATTCTGAGAAACACTTTTTTTTAATTTTTGTGACTTAAACTTTTTTCCCTCTTTGATTGAGCAACTTCTTTGTAAACATTTTCCTTCATTAATTTATTAACATTAAAAAGTTTATACTTAATTAGAAGATAATATTTTAATATTTATTATTATTATTATTATTATTATTATTATTATTATTATTATTATTATTATTATTATTATTAATGAAGTTTTCTTACTATTTAGGTATTAAAACTTGTAAGTCTTCGATTTTTCTTTCATAACATTATCTTTGAAACTTTTTTTAACTGTGACAGAAGTGTTTGCATATAAATAATTCAAGAAGTATTGATGGTATAAAAAAGAATTTAGGTCCTCAAATTTTTAATTTAATTAAAACGAAACAACCATAACCTTAACCTAAGCCATAAACCATAACACTAAACCTAACCTAACCCCTAATCCTTAACCTAAAGTTACCGATAAGTCTAACCCTAACAATCCGTCGATCAGCATGGTTTTTGGTCGATTTCTTCAGTATTTTGGTGTCTGTTGGCTAAGGCGCTGCACCTATAGAATCATCTTGATGCAGAATATTCTGATTGATCACGACCTTACGAGGATTCGCTCTGGTTCCTCCGCAAGTTTGCATCTTGATCATAGCGTGACTGACAAACCAACAAACAAACTAACATTTTAGAGATATTATATAGTCATTTTTTTAAATTAAAAATTCTTATTTATTTAATTATTTATAAAATAACCTTTATTTAATTTTAATTTTAATTTTTAACAAACTTTTTTATAAAGGTACAAAGATATGTAAATTTTAATATAGATAAATAAAATATCGATATATGAATGTATGGCTTAAGTAAAGTTCTCCACAATATCTTATAAAAAGTTTCATACTTCTGTTGGTAAACTATGCGTAAGAAGAAGTAAAACTGAAATAAAAAAGAGCGTTTCACAATGCTGATTTCGGTACAGCATAAAAAATCGACATTGAATGAAATTTCTTAAAAAGAAGTTAACAAACTGCAGAGAAAATCTTCAACAGTTAAAGTTTAAATAAATTAAAATTTATCAAATGTCTCTCTTCTTTCAACAAAAAAAATTCGAAAAGATCATATTTTGAATATTTATTTTACACATTGAAGTAATATTTATGTTAGAGTCAAGAAGTATTGAACTACTGAATATTAATTTTAATTTATTGTAGTTCTCATTTACAAATCCCATTATCAAATACTAAAACTATTTTAATATACATTCTTGTATTTTTCTGTTAAATCTGTTTAATTCTTTTCCTCATATTATTCTAAAAAAGGATTTTTAGAACATAAAGAAGCACTAAAAAGCCATAAATAAACATTTTTAGATTGAAAATTTAAATGTATTTTAGATAATTTTACTTTAAAATAATAATCTAAGATTATTTAGATAGCGGTTTTTTAATCAAATAATAATTTATTTTAATAATTAAAAACGCTGTCGTAAAAATATTTATTTCACTCAAAGCTGACTTTAAAATGAACAACTTTATAATTAATAAATATTATGGTAAGAGACATTTTAATACATTTTTAATACTCTTCCGATATCACTGAGTCTAAGAAGATTAATTATTAAAATGAATATTTGTTATTATGATAAAAATTTAATTTTGGTCTCGGCTTGAATGAATTTGGATAATCTCATTAGTGAGCAACATATGTTTCACTTGAATAATCACTTTAGGTTTATTTGTTGACAAATAATATCGTCCATGTCAGAGGTACTGTTCATATATTATTAAACTTTCAATTTAGTCCCTAAGAAAGCATTATTTGGTGTAACAGCATATTTTTATATATCTTTATAAGAGATTATATATATATATATATATATATATATATATATATATATATATATATA
>MQRK01247243.1:5257-18115 GCA_001938485.1 Girardia tigrina
GCTTCATCCACCATATTCACCAGACCTCTCGCCAACGGAATTCTACTTTTTCAGGCATTTGTACAACTTCCTACGTGAAAAAATTTTCAAAAACCAAAATGATGCTCAAAATGCCTTCTAAGAATTCGTCGCTTCGAGAACCTATGCATTTTATGCTGATGGAATAAAACAACTTGTTTCTCGTTGGCAAAAATGTATTGATGCCAACGGTTCATACTTTGATTAATAAACTTTTGTTTCTGTGAATTTGCACGTCTTTGAAGTTTGTGTCCCAAAACCGCCATTATTTTTCGACCAACCTAATATTAGATTTAAACATTTTTTGTGTGGTATAATAAAAGTTTAGATGTCAGAAATATCTCATAGTAATAATTCCGACGATGTCCCTAGAACCTCTAATAAGATAAATGTAAACAGCCATTAATTTTTTAATTTTATGAAAAAAATTTTAAAATCAAACAATAAAAATATGAAGGCATTTTTCTAATAAATTAGGAAAATAAGTAACTATTTTCTATCGATAATCTTGTGATGGTACAGAACTCGAACTCAAAATTAAAAATATATAGTCGAAAATATAAAAAAAAGAATTTTTCTAAAACAGAATATAAACAACTGAAAATATTAAAAATGTCACAGCTCTGTCGGACAAATCACTTAAAACAACAATATCACGAAACTCGATCACATCATCCATAAATTATTATTCAATTACGGTTTTAAAGATTTAGGTATGTCACACAAATCATTCTCAAAATAAATTGAAACCAGAATTGTATTATACGCCAAATGCGAAATCTAATATAATTACCATATAAGTACATATATTCTACACAATCTCAATTAGTCAATAAAAACAATAAATCTCATAATGGGACATTGCTAAAAAGGTAGGACACCGACTCTCCATTATGAGTTCGCCGAATAGCCTCAGCGAATACCATGCTCACATCGATGCACTTGATTGTTAAATTAGTAAACATAAAATTTTGTTATTTGATTTACTTGAACTTTATTTGTTTGGTTCATTACATTCTCTTGATCTATTGTATTTGTAACAACTATCGCAGTAAATTTAGAACTTTCAATACGACTTATTGCTGGACCAGAAAATATTCCGTGAGTTCCTACTGCATAGACTTCTTTAGCACCGGCTTCAATTAACCTGTTTAGAATTTGCAAGATAATTTTATAACCGATGTCAGTATTAAAAATAGACGTTTGTACAATTTCATGAAACGTTTTTTTAATAAGACAAAATATGCAAGAAATAAGTTTAGGACTTCAATTTACATAAATTATTTTATCAAATTTAATTATTTAAATAAACATAACATTAAATAAACATAAACTATTTACGAAAATTCCGCTATTTAAAAATAAGAATTATAGTAATTCATATCTATATCAAAAATATAAAATGATTTAGGAGCAGCAGTCTTCCCTCGTTAAACCGCCAAGAAATTTCTGGAACCGTTTTAAATACAATTGATAACCTCTTTAAATCACCATTCCCTGGAAGTCCGCCAACCGCCAATACAAAATAAGAACAAAAATATATGGATCCCTCGTCAAACCGCCAATGTGAATGTAATTTATTGTTTCGAATTGACATGTGTGTAGAATGTATTTGACTGATGTACTGTTTGCTGAAGATTTGTAAAATCCTCTTTGAGAAAAAAATATGCAGATCAGTGAAATTAGATCTAACCTTAATGTTGTCAAATGAACTACTATTGCCTTAAAAAATATGAACGCCACCATTAAAAATTGCTGGAGACATACTTGGATCATTACTCGTGACAATACTGCAATTCCGTCTTCTACAGGACCTAATGGGCCAGAACTACAAGGTGTTTTGATGATGCTGGACATCCCCTTTTGAAAAATTTGTTGGAGTTCGTGAGACTGTACCAACGGAAGAAATACTATCCACAGAGCTTAATTTGGACTTAGTTCAAGTTAGGTACATAATACACTGTAGGATGTAGAGTTCTTTCAATATTTTTAGAAATTTTGTAATTTCTCTTTTAGAATACTGACGATATTAATGCTCATGAAGATTCAGACGACGAAATTCCAATGCTTGTCCCAACTGCTAAGGATGCAAAACGATCCATTCATATAATTCTGACTTATCTAGAAGTGAACCTATGACGGATAAAGAAGTTTCTGTGACTTTAAAGTTGTCAGTAGTTATTAATCTTTTGACACTTAGAAATTTTCAGCAACCTTTTATCACAAACTATTTTAACCCTACAATGCGCAATTTTTTTAATTATCATAAGAAAAAAAACTGAAAAATCAAACTGAAATGTCATTTTTGTTGATAAAATATATTGCATCTATGACTATGGGCAGTTATCATTCCATAGACAATGTTTTTGGTTCACAGTATGTAAACACTCAAAGAATATCACGTGATTAAAAGATGGTAAAATATGGTTGATTCAAATATGAATCACGGCGGATTGTAGGGTTAAACCAAAATAAACTGTATTGATTTAAAAAAACACGAGATTTTCTAGTATGTGGTTTTGAACTATGAACTAGTTTTGTGGCTATGTGATGAGGATAGCCACTAAAAACGACACGATATTTGGCGGTTAATTTGATAAAATATTTTTATTTATTTAGAGTTCTTATAAATAAATGGTTAAAATTATTAATTTTAATAAATATTTTTGGAAATTAAAAAATAATAAATATTATAGAAAGATTTAAAAAAAATGTTCGAATAATCATTATTATAATGATAGAAAGAAAACCAATTAGAATGATGTCAAACTGTGAAAGATCTTCCGAGAGTTGTGATGACTCTAAATGTGATACTAATAAAAGTTAATAATCATTGTCTCAATGCTCTTAATACTATGTATACAATAATAATATAAGATTTTGTCTAGTTTAATTTAATATTTTGATCAAATAAAGTACATATTTCTGGGATATTCTAATTTGAAGAAACTTCACTTTATGGAATTTTCGTTTTCTTACTTTCTTTTGAAATGCATATTATCAACGACATACCAAATCCAATAGATAATAATTAGGAAAATAGATATTTATGAAGGCTGGTAAAATTAAATGCTGTTTTAAATTAATAATGTCAAGTATTTTTATTAGATAATTTAAAAATAAATGTAATTTTATTAATTTATTTTGTTTACATGTTAACCCGTTTTATATCATAAACACTTGGTGGTAAAATACACAAGTCGAAAAATTAATATTCGTAGACCAGCTACTGAACAACAGAAAAAATATCAAATAAATTAATATTATAAAATTCAAATTTAATCTAAAAAAATAAATTAAAATTATCCTCGTGTTGAATAGTTTTTAATTATAAAATAAAAAAGAACATCCTTTTCAATTCATTTCTAAAAGAACTTATAATTTAGAAACTGTTATTCGACTATTAAAAATGACATTAATTCGTATTTTTCCCATTCCTTATTCGAATAACTAACAAAGATTTTTTAGTGCAAGTCATGTGGGAACACAGATGCAAGGCACATAGAAGTTCAATATACGTCGAAAAACTAACAACTACTGAATAACAAGACGATTTCCACTAACACAAGACATAAAATCTTTAAACACGAAAATATATTTTGTTTCTGAAATATGTAACTGTTTTGGATGTAAAATAAATATAACTGAATGTTACTAATTATCTGACAGAATTTCGAGCATTATATAAATAAAAATGCGATTATTTTAAAACGTATTTGTCATGCATTCCTTATTATAAAAGGAAATAAAACAAATTAAAGTATATTTAGTGTTTTAAAAAAATCTTTACGTATTGATTTGTGAATTTTTTTCTAATTGTTGTTAAATTAATAAAGAATTTTTGATGTATCTAGTGAATTATGAAGTATTATTTACATAGTTTGACCAATACTAAGGCCAGCTAATTCCACGCCTGTGAGTAACAGTTCCAAACATTGTAACTAAAATCATGAAGTAACAATGTGAATAATCAAACAAAAAAACAGCGCATTCTGATCACAGTCCATGGGTCACTGTAGATTAGATCCTTTCTATTACTACACTGATAAGCAAGAGTTAGCATCAATAATGGAGACAGAGCTATCCGTTTATTTAATAGAAAGCCTCTTCCCTCCTAAAGAAAACTTTTCCTTTAGTGAAAATCAAACCAACACAGACTTCTCGTAAATAGCATCTATAACACGTGTTTAAATTGTATTACCTCCTACAAGCGATCAATCTAAAAGAGTCATTAGTACAACTGGAGACGTTATAACTAATCATCGATCTAGACTTCTTCGAGAAAATGCAGAAAAACTGATTCTGTTAATTTAATTAGTTTATTGATCATGTATGATCACTTGTTTAATATATCTAATTAGATTAAAAGAATATAGAAATTTGATTTCGTTTAATAAAGTGATCTTAACAATGTTCTACTGTCATCTTATTCAACCTTTGTTCTAAATAATAAGTCTAATGCGTTTCTTAACCCTTCATTTCATATTGTAGCAGATACGCTACGTTAATGTCATATTAACCGTTTGAATACTGAAGAATTTTCTTATATATGTGCTAAAAGTGCGGAATGATATGCTTAGTAATTTTTTATGGAAACAATAAAAATAGTTATAATTAACATTAATTGTTATTAAACATGTAATTTTGATTAACAAAAATATTTTTTTTAACTTATTACAAAAATGTTTTGCTGCACAAATTCTATTTATTCCTTTTTCACATATTGCATAAATTAGGTTGGATCGTTTAATTCCATTACCAATTTTCTTACTGCAGAGATCACACTGCTGCAAGTTTCAACAACGCAATTTTTCTAAAGAAAACATTTTACTTGTTGGTTGTATTCTTGAGGTACTTTTGATTGCCAACCATTCCTCCTCTATCGTTTCACTAATGTTCGAAGTGAATTGCAGTCTCGTTAATTTTTTACCCGGGAAATGTTTCGAATATATTATGTAAGCACTTAACGACATACTTGCAAAATACAACTTCTCTCAACAGATGCAAAAACTATATTAACCAACAGCAATCAAGAACGATGATTAGCTACGTAAGTTTTGTGAAAAATAGTCCTAGTGGCAATTCAACTTGTGATACAAATAAATGTATTGAAAATTCAATTAGTGTTCTTAATACACTCGATGACGCCCTAACAGTAATAGTCCAACAGATTCAAATCAGGCTGCTGGGTGGCCACAATTCTTTGAACAGAACACATGCAGTTCTTTTTCGCACCAGTTCTGCACAATTTGGCTGTTGTGTGCTGGAAGATGTAGTCGACAAGCAGCGACCGTGAATATTTACGGCTGTCAAGTTGCGAGAGATGCCAAGGTAAATGCCTGAATTAATCAGCTGCCCTTTGACAAAAAATTGCAGCGCCATCACTTCACCTTCACTGGAAACGACGAGAACATGAACAGATATTGGATGGTTAGTTGTACCGACAATAGGCACGTCTTTTGGAGCCTTGCCAAATTCTGTCATTTGGTCTTGTCTTCAACAGTGAAAATTTATTCAAAACTGGAAAATCGTAGATGGACAGTCTTCTCATGCTTCATGGACAACAACATGCCTTTCTCCAGTAGTCACTCTTTTGTGACATCTATTTGCAGCTGGTGGATCTTCAGGATGTATGAATGGTAGTGCAGATAGTCATGAATAGCGCTGTGGATAGTCTAAATTCCAACCTGCAGTTGAGCTCCAAAATCACGCATCGACATTGACGACAATTCCTCGATCATCCACTGCAACTGATCCAAGAAGGTCGAACTGCGCTTTCGACACTCTGATCGGTTGTATGTCTTCCTACTGGAAGTCGCCAAGCCCTCTTCTTTCTCTTCATCCGCCCGATACTGCTCCGTGATCCGGTACACGGTCGCCTTTGGCAACTTAGTGAAGTTGATTTTTCAGTCGACATGCGCTTGAAACGAAGTGAAACCAAATAGTGAGGCGACGTTCTTGTCCAATCGAAATAGTTGAAAATTTTAAAGTGAAAATGATTCTAGGGTATCAGACAAAGTCTAGCTAAAATGTTACTCCACTTGCTAAAAAAATCTGGCATTTACACAAATTCAAAATTTCTCAATTTAAACGGAACACCATTTAAATAATACGACAGTCAGCAAAATAAATAATCAAAACTAAGAATCTAATAAAGCAAAAGATTATTTATCTTAATAAATATGAGGAAATAAAAATATTATTTGACAATATAAAAAATTAAGTTATCCCCAATCAGAACCAAACTCAAATGTTCAATAAATATAATTTTAAATTAAGTGCTCTAATATCAGAAATTATTGATAATATAAATTGAAATCATTTTACTTTTCTGCGGCTAAACAAATTGTGCCACATGTGTCAATCATATCATCGACTAGTATGGCCACCCGATCTTTAACATCGCCGACAAGTACCATCCTATCCACCTCATTGGCCTTTTTACGTTCCTTATGGATAAGAGCAAAGTCAACATTTAAACGATCAGCGATTGCAGTGACTCTGTAAATTATATTTTTAAAATAAATAATCGAAATTAAGAATCGATTGTACTTTATACCCATCTACCCGACGTTATAAAATAAAATCAACAAATCTTTGATGTATTTCAATGGATATACAAGTAAAAGACTATAACATATTACAATACAATTAACAAATTAAAAAGCTGCTGGTGTTTCGTTGTCATATTAATATGCACCCCTTTGCATGTAAACAAAATTTTCAATATGATTTACTGAAAAAGTAAGTTTTAGATTTAAGGGTAGATTTAGATTTAGAATTAAGTTAGAGTTAGGGTTAATGTTATGGTTAGAGTTCACTGTTGATGTTAAGGTTTAAAGTTAGGGTTAGGTTAAAGTTAAGGTTAGTATTAAGGTTTGAATTAGTTTAAACTAACCAAAACCCTAGACTCTTACCCTAACTTCAACCATTATCGTTACCCTTACTCCAACCCTAAAATTTTAAATATTCTAGTGCTAAGTTGTCCTCGATCGATTGTCATGTATTTTAACACAGAAAGAATAGCTTACACAGTAAAGTACATAAAAATTACATTAAAGTGAAGTTATATGTTTACAACTTGGTATTTATTGGTAGAGTGATTCATATGTTGCATTGATGCTAAAATCTTTTTATCCTAAAATCAATGTTTAAATACCAGTCATAATACCATTCATACCATATCAACTATGTTGGAAATATTTTAATGATCTAAAAAGTACTGGGGAGATATAAGTAATATAGTGATATCAAATGTTTAAATTGGTGTTCTTCAGTTTCACAACAGGTTGCAAATCGACATGACACTCTTTGACAGGCTTTACGAAGAAAATTAGAATTTAAACAGACGAATTATTCAGTAATTGCATTTCGTAACTTCAGCAAATTCCAATGTATCCCCATAAAAAAAGTAGGCAATAATATCTGGCGATCTAGTTGGCCAATCCAAGAAGACCCATCCAGAATTCAGGGAAGATTGTCTTAAGTCAATCTGGGACACCTATGGCAAAGTAGGGAGCTGCACCATTTTGTTGAAAGATAAATGTTTCATGGTTTTGGATCACAGTGAAAGCTAGCATAAATTGAGTCTAAAATTAATAGATAACAGTTGCCACTAACTTTGTCCTTAAAGAAAAAGAGTCCAATGATTCAACTGGAGTGCATTCCAACCTATACACACATACCATCAGAGGCAACCATTTTTGCATTTGTTAGCCGAAGATTAACAATGCCATAGTACATGGTGTTGTGACGGTTAAACGACCTGCCTAATTTGAATGTCATCTCACCAAAATGATTTTATCACCAAAATTGTAATTTTCTTGAAAGGAATGAAGCATGTTCTCGAAAAATTCAACCCTAGTATCTGTGCTGTCCTCAGTCAGTCCCGGTACTAATCGTAGAAGATAAAAACATAGACTAAGTTTCTTTATTATGTGGCCCAATTGGCGTTTGTTGATATCTAATTCAACTGATACACGTCCTGCAGATGAAAATTTTTGATCTGAAAATCGTTCTTGAACAAAGGCTTTGGTAGCAACTGTTGTCACTGAATCGGTCTACCAGACTGAGGCAAATCACAGACTGAACCTGTGACAAATTTAGTTAACAAATTATTGATGGTTCTATGATCAGGTTCATTTTCACCCCACTCGTAAATCCACAAGCGTTGAAAAGAGATGTGATAATTAAATTGACACTTTTGTTCTATCCTCTAAATACGCTGTAATGTTGAATATCTATCGTAGCTCATTACATAAAATTTTAATTAAAGCCAATGACAATTAACATAAATGTTGTTAGATACGCTTTTTAAAGAATTCTATTGAACAGTCAATTAACAATCAGTTAATTCACCCATACATTTACATCACTCTATTACTTATACTTATCCCGGTAAAAAACATTAAAAGACAATATATAAATACGAATTTATCATTGTTAGTTTAATCTAAAGATGAATGTAAACCTATCAAAATTGACCATAATAAATGGGGATAAACGTTTGTTACTTCATTATCATTATGCAATTAAAACTATTATTATTGTAAAAGAGATAACTGAAAACGTGTTTCAGTGAACTCCTTTAACGTAACAAAAAAAATAAATATAAATATGTATAGAACTTTTATTTTACACAATATAAATAAACATATATAACAAAAAAATCACATACGAGAGAGAGAATTACATGAATAAATCTCTATTTCGATTAGTGTTTATTGTTCAAGGTTTCAAAGGAACGATCTTCTATAGCAGAGGTGTCCAAACTACGGCTTTGAGGGGATTTTATCCGGCCCGCCAAATATTTTGAAAAATTATGTAAAATAAAAATGGCATGGCTCGTCGGTAATAGATCTCGCGCGGATAAAGAGCGCATTCGGTTAGAATGAGCACGATATTACGCACTAAAAAGTACATTCTGGCTACCTTATAATTCCAATCAAAAGACCGCGGGTTTGCAGATTTGTTGAACACATCGCCAATAAATTGTGTTGCCAGAAAAAATTTTTTTAATTCGCACATTTACAATTCTTGGCCCCCGATAATGAATTTAAATACCAAACTGGCCCTCGTAGCAAAAAGTTTGGACACCTCTGTTCTATAGTAACAACGTCGATGGAAACATCAGAGAATCATTTGGTTGCACGAGATTTTGAGGAAATAGATTATATGAAGAGATGCACTTCCAGGGGGAATATTGATAAATTGGTTTGCAGAAAATTCCTTTACGAACCGATTTTACAGTAAAATGTTTTGTAGATATAATATAATATAGTTGTAATCCGTAATATTAATGATTGTTTTTATCGATCATCGTTTTATATATATAATTTTATATATAATTTATATATAATAATTGACTGGGTCACTACAATTATTATGAAGTTTAAAACTAATTTTCCAAAAATTATACGATTTTAATTAATTTAATTTCAAAAATCAAGTAAAATCACTAATTATAATCAATCGTATGCTCATTAACGTAATCCAGTTACGAAGAGATAATGAAAATTATAATTGAAAACAAAACAATAATTCATTTCTAAGGCAAAAACGATAATGAAAATATTTCAAGATGCGTTGTTTGATCTAAAACTCAAGTTGATATATTTGGTTATCTATATTTATATTCAAATGAACGCAGAAAAAAAGGAGTTTTATTTAGAAACACCACACAAAAATATTTTTATATGCAGTGATGCCAGTTGTCAATTTTTAAAATTTCCCGCCTTACAATGTCACTATGTACGGAATTCCATAAGAGCAATTCAGAGTTGACAACGATTTCCTGATAGAAGACTGGGGTTCTTGCTTAAAATGTACTGCTATCTGATTTTTCTTTTCATCATCAATTGGTGGTCTTCCAGATTTTGGGGCACTAAGAACGCTTTCTGTTTCTTCAAACTTTTTGAAGATGCTTCTAATACTTTTTTCGGTTGGAATATTTTTTCAATTTAAGTCATTGAAGTTCTCCTCTTACCAAAGTCACTGACTCATGTTTCGCAAATAAAATAACAATTTTTACACGCTGATTTACATCCATTTTGAATCTTACGCTTAAAACAATAACAACAATTAATAATTTTAAACAAAATGTACTTTTAATTAAATATTAAAGAATAAGCTTCAAGATGCCTTTATAATTAAAAAGAAATACAATATAATTCAAAAGGTATTGCAGTTTAAAACCCGGTAGTTACTTTATGATCACCCTGTATATAGCCCAATTACGTTAGCAAGTCTACTTTGTTGATTAACCTTTCCTTTTAATCCTAGTTTATTTCATAATCGAATAAGCTTTAAGTGCTGAATCAAATCTTCCCATGATATGGCATTATCTTCAACATCTCGTAAACACAAAAGCAATGAATACAATCATATTAGAAGAACATAAGCAGCAGAAAAAAAAAACGTCATCAACTGGAACTGTATAGTTAAAAAATAATCAGCATGATACATACAGCTTGTCAGGGATTTGGCAACTTCATAAACGAAACAAAATATCTGAAAAATGCAGTTATGCTAATTATTATGCATTGTCTTGAATATCTGATGAAACGACTACTATAATACATTGGTGCTGCTTTGTAGTAGCTCGAACCTCTTAGCATTTCCCCTGAAGATACCATTAGAACAGCATTGCTTCTTCATATAGGTGAGTTATTATCTGACATCTTCATAAATATCAGTCTCAAGGTAATTTTTCATCAGTCTCTCCTGCAGTATGTTTGAGTCAACTACTACCAATGGTAGTCTACCATACTACCCACTTTTTACTGACTTTATTTTGAAGCTCTTGTTCGGGATTCGAACATTTGAATTATTATCGTTATTTATATTATCAAACGAAAATCAAATCAAATTGAAAAGAAAGCTGAGCCTTTGACATTTACTTGAATAAATAATTTTTTGTTTGATTTTTAAAAAAATTTGGTTTTTGTATCAAAAGAATTATGATCTTGGGTTTTGTTTTACTGAAGTAATTAAATCGACTTGCGAAAGCGAATAGTTTTTGTGTAATTAAAAATAAAATCGATTACTTGACTTAAATTGATTATTTGACTTGATATTTTATGAACGAACTCAAAAAATTGATTGGGAATATCGAAATGGAAAAAGCGAAAATAATCGAGTTAGATAAAAAGACAAAGGATCTCGAGTGTCAATCTGAAGAGATTTCTACACAAAATTGACTTGAAGAAAGCGATATTATCAAACTCGAATCGATTTTAGATCAAAATTTGAATAGAAATAATTTGAATAGAAACAGTGTTTCTGTACGATCAGCGAATGTCGGTGTTGGATGAAATTTACAATGATTTAAATAGAAAACAAAATAAACGGCACAGTGTTTCTGTACGATCAGCGAATGTCGGTGTTGGATGAAATTTACAATGATTTAAATAGAAAACAAAATGCTTTTGGAGAAAATTATTCCAATAAGATTAATTTTCACAAAGCGAAATGCGAATCAATCAATTCGAAAATCGATACTGAAATGGTTAAAATATTCTGCGGAAGATTCGAAAGATTTAACGACAAATCGAATTCGATAAACGAAAAGAGCTCCGGTGTTATCTTTCAGTCACTTCTCAATAAATGGGCCCAGCAATTCATCCACAGAATTTCCCTGTGCAATCCTGCCATCTCCGTCCGATTCTCGGGGCGACCTGAGGATCGGGCGGAACAGCTCTTGTTGTCACGAGAATATACCTGGTAATGTAGATTCAGTGCACTAACTACAATCACATTAACTACAACAAAGCACAACAAAACTTGGCAACAACAAGCGCATATCAATCATCAATATACTCTCCGTTATTTTCGTACACATGCTTTCGATTAATTAGCATTTAAGAATGTTCTACTATTCAAGAAGTTCTGCAATATCTGAAATAAGTGGTAGTTTATTGGTGTTAGATGTGCGAGTACGGTTGCTAGGTTGAACTTCACACTCCAGCTGCAGAAGTTTTTTAGATGTAAGATTTGAAACATGTAGTTTGGAGTTGTTATGAAGAAACCTGACATCAGTCAATTATGGCCGTGTTTGTGAAATAGCATCTACTACCCCTTGTAGTTGTGGATAATATGATTAGGCATGGATAAGTGATTGTGTTCCAACATCAGCAAGTGAATCACTCCCTTTTCATTTCACTATACGAAAACCATTAGCTTCTTTTGATGCAAGTCGACCATGTCTGAGGTTTTGTAGTTATGTTTTGTCGGTCCAGCTTCCTTTGAATCATGTTTGAGTACGGACACCACTTTCTTAGGTAGTAACTACTTTTATCAGGCAATCAAAACGCATCTTATTTGACAAGCGTAGGTATCTCTGTGTCGTAGACGATTGGTTAATTGAAAAGGGTCATTGTAAATTAATGAGGGTCGACCAATCATTAGCTAATCTTGGACCTGAAAACTGAAAATTCTTAACCCTATATTAGGCTCTGCGACGCTTATTTGATATGAAATTTAGTTTGATTTAGTTATCTTAGTAACAGAGCATGTACCTGTTCATGAGAAAGTCATCTGATGAGTCATTTTTGAAACTTGAAAGATCTCGCAAGTAATTGTGAAAAGATGAAATATAAATATGTGTATAAAAATGTTGAGAGAATTTTGTTTCCAACCTTTAAATGGAAGTGTGAGGAATATTTTAAATTTGGTATGTTGAAATTGGTTTGTTGAATTTTGTATTTTGAGTTTAGTATTTCGGAATGTGTTTCTCCCACCCAGATGGAAAATTGATATTTTAGATGTTCACGATAAATAATTATTCGAGTATAATTTATATTTTAAAGTACAGCATAAGATATTTAAAAACATTAAAAATAT
>MQRK01247243.1:18216-30487 GCA_001938485.1 Girardia tigrina
AAATTTGAATTTTAAAAATAAAATCAGAAAATAATGAAAAATTTGTTCGAATAATTGTTTATTAACAAACATTAATAAAAAATTATCAATTTAGAATGATGTCGAATGACGAGAGTTTTACTGACAGTTGTCCAAAAGACAATTCTGATTGTAATGAAAATAAAAGTTTGAAAACCCATGTTGGTGTTCTTAATAGACTATTAAGAATTGTAAATAATATGCTTCGCTGAAACATTGTTTCTATTTCCCCCTGTATCAGGACAATTTAAGTAACAAGGCGAACGGAAGGAGATTTAAAGTATAAAAGATCTAAATCAAACCAACCTCTTCGCTCCTCCAGCATCAGGACTCACTATAGCACTTTGATTCCAGTCTGGAATATTGTCCTTTATCCATCTCACTACAGCAGGCTCCGCATAGAGATTATCAACCGGTATATCAAAGAATCCCTGGATTTGGCTGGCGTGCAAATCCATGGTGATGATGTGGTTGGCCCCGGCCACACTGAGCATATTTGCTACCAGTTTGGCCGAGATTGGTGCCCGAGATTTGTCCTACATTTGTTTGTAATAGTCTAAAAAATAACAAATCCTTCCATATTGCCAACTCCAAAAATACAATAAACCAAAAATTAATATAATCTTATACAAAGGTTCATGATATCTTTTATCAAAATTTATTGTGGGTATTTTTTTTCGAATTATTTGTCATGTAGTAAAAACTGTTATCAGGTCCTATTCAAAATTCTTTAGACAAAAAATCAGTGTGTAAATTGAGTATTAGTGCTGGGATCAATTATTATTGACACTTCACACATTGATCAGGACTCATAAAGAAAAGTATTTATTTGTGAAGTTGCATCAAGCAAAATCACAATCGTTTCTTACGTATTCACAAGTAAAAGAGCATGAACTACAGAGATAACGATATAACACTACTGAACTACAAAAGTACAAATGTACACTGAAACCTGTTTTTATGCGGTCCTTCTTTATGATATTTTTATTTGTGCGATTTTTTATGAGTACCTATAAAAATAATTTTTGAAACTATATTTTAAAAAAATTGCATAAAAACAGGTTTGAGTGAAACATCAAAAAACAATTAATTAGTATTGTTATTGTGATTAATCTAGACGCTCTTTTTCTGTCAGTTAAATATTTGATAGTTTATTTGTAATTATAAAGTTATATTATAATCAAATTAAGAACGCCATTAAAATCAAATTTTATTGCAATATATTTCTGTGGATTTTCCACCATCTTCAGGCAACAATTTCAATTAACAACAATTTCGCTGTCATATATATAGCAAATTGATGATTATGCAAACATCTTGTGTAATAACTAATTAAATATTTTCAACAAATTGGAACAGAGACTTGTTTGTACATTAATGGACGGATTAAGTGATTTAATCAATAATGCCTCACAAGTAACTCTTTCCCAATAATTTTTAAAATTACTGCACAATATTTTAAAATTAGTTGTTTTCACCTCCGACTTACAACCCTTCATATGCCCAGCAATATTACTCCCATTACCCAATCGTCCATGCTCTTGAATCCGTTTACATAGATGACGAGACATCTCTCCAATGTATGTAGCGTTGGACCCATTACACGAAAATTCATAAACAAGATTGGAACATAATAAATCTCGTGGAGCGACTGGAGCAATAAATCTCGTACTCCTTTGAGTTTATGTTCCAATCTGGTTTATGAATTTACAAATAAATTTTGATTCACACTACGAACGGCAGTTTTGTGAATCGTTGTTGATCAGACACTATAATCCATTAATTAACATTCAAAATGGACAAAGTAAAACCACCTGAATTTTAAATATCTTTAATTAATTTAAAATTTTGACCAATAATATCTCAAAAGTATAATTAATTTAAATTCTTACCATTTATAGGAAATTTAGAGTGAATTATATTCAATTTAATTTAGAGTAAAATTAAATTATGTTACCATCGATATGAAATTTTAGATTACAATTAAAAATCGCTGAAATACATCGAACATGTCCAAAATAATAAAACTTCCTTTAATTAAATTATTTGTAAACAAAGTAAGCTAGCGTTCACGAGATTAAATTTTTAAAAATAAAATTATATTTTTTTCTATATAAATAAACGAATAGAAAATAAAGCAAGATGTGATGAAGAAAAAAAGATAAATAGATAATAATAGATAAATAAAAAAATAAAAGATAAACATATGTATAAAAGTGATAAATAAATTAATTGAAAAATTAATTAAACAAAAATTATTTTGAAAATATAATTTGATTAAAACTTCTTTTATATAATTATTATACATGTTTCAATGTTTCATTAATCATTATCAGCTATATTTGAATATTTGTTTTGATTAAATAATGATTTTAAAATTTTATAAATATTATAATTTATTAAAGTATTATTTGATAACAATGGCAAAAAATATTTTAATTAAAAATTTTAAGTATTGAAATAACTTACTTTGTCCATTCTGAATGTTAATTGATGGGTTGTAGTGTCTTATTAGTAGAGATTCACAAAACTGTCGTTCGTAATGTGAATCAAATCCCTTTTGTAGAACAGAAAATTCATCTTTTTAAATGGATGAAGTTCTATCCTTACAACATAACCAATGGTCAAGAACCTTACTCGATCAACTCATTTTCGAGTGCTCACAAATCTGGGTTTTGAGATGACGATTTGTCTCTCCGATGAACAAGTTTTGACACCCGTGACAATCAAATTTATATACCAGATTAGCTTGCAATCGACAAACTGTTTTCGATTTATTTGAGAGGAAACTTTGAACTTTGGATGTGACGGAGACTACCTTTGCACAACGCATCGTTCTACAAATGCTCTTGTTAAAAGCTATAAATTCTTAAGAGTATGGTATTTTAATGATTTTTTTGTATTTTACAGTATTTTCTTCTTTAAATTGTTTCTTAACCCGTGTATCTGTACATAATTTGTCTAATGTAACCTTAATGATGCGTTCTATTTGTTTTTTTGTGTACATATTGTCCTTCAAGCGCTCTCTAAGAATATTTAAACCCCTTTGCGATTTCAAAATTGGACGACAAATTCCAAACTCTGTGAACAAGGCTTTTTACCATATTTTTCCTCAAAACAACTCTGTGGTGTTGTGTAAAGACCTGTATCAGTTGCCTTTCTGAATAATTCAGTGTGTGTGTGATGCCGAATTCGTGAATTAGTTAAAATATTTTGCCGAGATCATGAAATCGGCAACAGTTTGCTGAAAGAGTGTAATTGCCGAATTTATGAACTAGTCAATTTTTCCCGAATTCACTAACTATATGAAAAATTATCATTTTAAAATGAATATTTCCCAATTTAAAATGAAAGATTGTATTTTTACATAAAAAAATATCAATTTAATATGAAAAAAATCAAATTAACGTAAAATTCTTTATTTAATATAAAAAAATATGTATTTAATATAATAAAAATATCAATTTATCAATTAAAATTATCAATTTAATATGAAAAATATCTTACTTTATTATGCAAAACAGACTCTAAATGTAAAATTTTTATTCAGTTATTGATACTTCTTCCTTGGTGGCAAGCCGAATTACAAACGTTTGTATTTTAAAAGCATTTTTTCATATTAAATTGATATTGTTTCGTATTGTATGCATAATATTCTTATTAAATCGATATTTTCATATTAAATACATTTATTAAATACAAAAATTTACAATATATATAAAATAGGGAGCATATCAATCCTGCAAATTTTTATCTTTTGGCCTATATACGTGCGTATGCACAT
This sequence comes from Girardia tigrina, assembly GCA_001938485.1. Classification (NCBI taxonomy): domain Eukaryota; kingdom Metazoa; phylum Platyhelminthes; order Tricladida; family Dugesiidae; genus Girardia; species Girardia tigrina. The sequence continues at coordinate 22,019 of MQRK01247243.1, forward strand.
GGCCTCGTACTGTGCTAACAAGTGATTAAGACGTCTGGTGAGTAGCAAGCATAACATTGTGTGTGTCTGCAGTATGATCCTCACTATGACGCAGTTATTATACACAATGGAGTATACAGTTACATTCATTATGCTCGCCCGCCTCGGCACATCTACGGTATGTGCGCCAGTGACTTTACACTCTTATTCGTTACTCATTGCTGATAGGTCTGCATTGTTGCAGTAGCATACATATATAACTCGAGAAAGTCGTGTGTCAACATCATTTTTAGAGAACTACGACAAGCTTACACACCGTAATCACAGCGTGATTGTGCAATCACTCTTCATCAAGACGTCAAGCTCTCAATCCCATCAATCAGCTGCAAAACCATAATGCCAAGGTCAACGGGGGCTGACATAATCAAATGGTTTACGACAACAGACTCGTCTTCGTCTGCGAGAAAGAATCGCTTCGGGTCTAGGAGACTGAATGGTATCCCGATAACTGGGTATTCCAACAGGATACCGCCACCTGCCACACATCAAAAGCGGTAAAGCGGGTGATGACAGACGAAGGCTTGGTGGTTCTGCCATGGCCGCCCAATTCACCGGACATGAGTCCCAAAGAGACGCTATGAGGTACTAAACATGTGCGTGACAATGAGGTCTCCAGACAACTCACGGAAACTGGTGGCGGGACTGCCAGATTGAAAATGGGCTCAGATTAGAGAAAAAGGTTCCGTTTTCATTGATAATCACTGTAGTAAAACACGTTGTTTGCTGTATTTGTCTCCTGTGTGAAATAATGGGGAATTTATATGGTGCCCGGATGAATGTGCCCCCTTCGGAATATGTAGGCGATTTAAAGAAAAAATGAAGTTGAAGAAAATTTAGATAAAAAATTATTACTGAAGAATTTCGTTAATTAGTGTCATTAAGAATATCTGTCGATGGCAATATGGAAGAGTTTTTATCAACAATCCGACTCAAATCCTACTTTTTTGTCTTGTCTAGCGTACGGGAAGCACGGCATCACGGCCGTGATGCGACTGGCGGACGCATTCTTGCACGCATTGATCATAATCAATAGCTCCATTAGGTTGTCGTTGACTTCTCCGCTGCCCGTTTGGATGATATAGACGTCTTCTCCTCTCACCGATTCCCTAATTTCAACACTAAAAATTTCTATTACAAGAATTAAGTAATTATCAATAAGATTACCAAGTTTCTTCATTACTAAATTTCTTGGAAATAACATCGCCCAATTTAATACCTATTCTTTCAGAGATTTTCTGAGCAAGACTGGTGTTCGATGATCCAGCGAAAATTTTGATATTAGGCATTAGTATGAGGTAATCAATACTATTATTATATATAAATATTTTTGTGATGTACTTAGTTCAAAAAAGTACCCGAATAAATACAGTTAAACAAAATGAATATTTATTATTAATTATATGTGAGGCGATTTTTGTCAAGTTTTTTTTATATTTTAACATTTTGATGAAATTAAAATTTATTGTTGATTAAATATTTTTTTCAAGTTTTTTATGTGTGAAAAATCAAAAAAATATTTTTAAAATTAAATTTTTGTTTTTACTAATAAAATTAGAAATCAATTTGCAGTAATGGTTAAGTTATTTTTTAATATTCTGTTTGTAGTAACATTGCTCTAAAGTTAAAGTAAATCTGAAAAGTTCTATTATGGAAAAGATTATTTTTGATTTCATTTTACAAGAATTTTAAAATTAATTTATCGATTATATACTACATGACATATTGAAACAGATATGAAAACTAGTTGTAAGGATATCGAGGGGATATTTATGAGTTATAAAATAGAAATGAAAATAAAGTAATTTTAATTAAAATTTATCTATTTTAATTACAATCTTTTTTACAATTGAGTTAAAAAAATCTGACTCTTATTTAGGTATTCTGGATATGTGTGAGACACTTGGTGCCTTTACAAGGTAATTTAGATATAAAAATATGTCAATTTAAATATAAATTTATATGTCAACGCACTTGAAATGGTTTGAATTATAAGAATTAGACAAATTTGAGAATTGATAGATCACTTTACCAAGATTAAACCACTTTTATACTTAATCAATGCAAATAATCGTTCGAAGGTCAAATCGTGTTCTGACCAAAGTGTAAATTATAAAGTCTCTAGGCCCCAGTTCGAAATTAATTAATAAACTTTATATTTTTTTTCTTTTTGACCCTCATTTGCTTGTTAATATGTTACGACCATAGAGTTAACCCGAAAGAAAACCCCTTCGCTATCCACACCCCGTACGCCCGAGACCATTGGAGAGAATTGTGGGGATAGTCTAGCTCGACTATCCCCGATTAATGTTAAATTGGTCCCGAGCATTTTGGGATGACGAATAAGCGAGGAGCTTCCCCGAGTTCGTCCCAATTACCGCCGCAGCACCCTGGAGTCCTTTGAAGCTTCCTGAAATAAAACAAAAAGTTAATAATTTTAATAAACTTAATTAATATTACCTCGATAATTTGAAAAGTTCATTTGAAAATCCACACGAGGACTTCACGAATTCACCATTGTTTACCGTCGTGGTAAACTTTCCGCCAGGCAGGATGTTGCGGATTCGACCATCAAACGGTGCCGACGAGTTATTACCGCGGTGTTTATTCCGTGACTTCCTTGCAAATAAACGTTTAACTCCGGTGGGGTATAAATACCCGAACCGGCTCGCACAATAAACACAACACTATTTTAAAAATTTTACTAATTATCGAGTAGCTTACTTCTAACTTACGCGCATATTTTTGAACTTATCTTATTCGCGCATATTACTGACGCTTATTATTCAATTCGAAAATCCAAATTATTTTAAATTGTTTTATTTTATAACTGCTTGACGGTTCCAACAATATAACTCCGAGAGGTATACAATAAATTATTATTTTGATATGTGTAAATTCATTTTGTTTAATTCAATTCTTCTATTCAAACTATTTTATTTATATTTTTTTTATTTTATTTATTTATCTTATTTTTATTGCTTTGTTATGTAATAATAACTGATTAAATTGATTATTTGTTATAACTGATTATTTGTTATTCTACTCTGAATTCTTTTATATTATCCAATTTACAATTGTTCATTATCGTTTGGTACTTCTTGATCGTTTTGATACGTTCGATTACGGAGTTCGGTCCGAGAGTTTTGCCAAATTTTATTATTTTACGAATCTATTAATTGTCTTTGGTCCAAAATATTTGATTCGTTTCCATAAAAGTATTTACAATATCATTTTCACTTCTTCATTTATTGATTCTTTAAATTTTAATCTTAATATCCGTACGAAAGGCATCGACGATCCTTATATCCAATCTTTCGGGGGAAAGTCTAGTTGGATTTTGATTTTGCCTGGTTTATTAAAACCGTTGATGGGGAAACGAGGGAGTGAACGGCATGAAAGCGACGAGATCTTATCGGTAGTGGAAATAATGGAGTCTGAATTTCGGCACCGCTTCAAGTTGAGTGTCGAGGTAGTTGCCTGAGTAGAGCGGAAACGTAACATTGTATATATTGTGTATAGTCTGTGCCTTTCATACTTGCCCCGTCTTGATTTAATATTTTTTTATTTATTTTTATTAGAATTTATCATTAGCTAATTTAGTATTAGTCTTCCTCAATAATGGTTAAAGACTACTTTATTTTTGGATGTATAGCTATGAATTGTTTCGTTTGGTTATTAATTTTAGTGATTAAAAAACTGTTTTAATTAATGAGGAACTATTTTTATTAATTATCAACTTCAATTATTATACAATTATTAATATTAAAGGAACTATTTTATTTTGTTGTCTATTTTGAATTATCGTAATTACTTATTAGTTAGAACCTAATTGTTTATTTAATTATTTAATTATGTTATATAAACGGTATGCGAAAGACAACAAACGATTGATAAAGTAACCAGTATGGAATAATTAAACCACCGAAAAATAAATAGATTGGATTCAAAACGAACCCTTCGTCTCTTCTTTTGTTAAGTAGCTTAGCTAACGTAACCAGAATCTTGAATAAATTCATCTTTAATAAGTTTTAAGTTTCTACTAATTTCTCTGATAACACTTTCATTCTAGCTTTAAACGATTTCGCTCCAGTAATTTCTAACAACGTTAGTACAAATACTTTTCGTCTGAACTTACTAATAACCTGAGAATGTTTCGAATTAAATATCCTGTGATTTTTCGTTTTACGCAATTTTTACAATGTCTTCCTTTGATATGATTCTCTGGGGGGAAAACATTAAGTGTATGTAGAAAAGATGAAAGCATAATTTAAAGAAAATTTTTCCGACAAACTAAAGTGAAATCAAATTAACGCAAAATCGAATCACATGAATAATTTTACAATTGATAATCAGACTGTTCTAATGTAAAGAGGAATCGAGAAAAATAAAGTAGCATAATCAAGCAAATAAATATAAATAATTCTGTGAGAAAAAAATATATATAATAGATGTTATTTCTGAACGTTTGAATAATAAAGAGGAAGAGCAAGGGACCCTTTGGGGATGACGTCGGTTGCCCATAGTATGCAAGGGGCACGCGGACAGACTGACGTTTATCTTCTCGGGGTTCTCTCCGTTCTATCTAATTCAAAATGATAATCCATGAATCTGGTAAAATAACCGACATTTCGAATTACATTAATTAATGATTTAGACGAGCGAACGAATTGATAATTCATAGAGTGGTTAACGTAGCATACATGAGTAGACTTAAGATTAATTTGTTACGAGAGAGACAGGAATAAACAAAATAAATAATCTATTAGTACTAAAATGTATATATTTAAATATCGCATAATTATGAGTTGAGTTTTACCTGGACGGAGGGCTTAGAGAGACGGTACAGGCAGATCATAGAATGCACAGGGGCACGTGGGCTGACCGTCATTTGTTTCTCGAAGGTGTCCTTTTGAGGCGTAAAGTAATAGAATCGGACATATGAAATTAAGTCATCAATGCTATCATCATCCCCTCTAGAAGCTCAGCCACCAGTCGGGACATCTTCGTTACTGGTTTAGGACCCGAAGGCGCTCTAATGCTTACACAACTTGTTGATGTAACCAAAGGAGGCGTGTCTGTTCCCCATTGAGATGTAATTAGTTTAGTTTGACAGAGTTGCCGTTGAACTCTAATGAAAACGGATGGGGGCTCGGAGTCATCATTAATGTTGTTTGAAGGGGAGCACGACAAATAAAAAATTTGTGTTAGCATGTTTTTCAAAATTCTTTGTTTTTATACTTGTATCTAATTTTAATTCTTTTTTGTTTATACTTTTAAACTTTTGTTTATCTTTCGGTTATAAATTTATTTTGATATTACTCGATTTATATATATTGTATTTGATTTGATTTTAATTATTTATACATATATTATATTAATTATGATAAATGAACAAACAAATTTTATTTTACTCATTAATTAAAGGAATATTTTTATCGAAATTTTTATTTTTATTTGATATACTCAACAAAACGTTTAAACCCATAAATGTACAATTAGAAAAATTGATTTTTCATGATTTGTTAATTAACATATAAAGCAACTTCAAAGTTAAATAATTTTTTATAAAGAGATTATAGATAATTCTTTGGACTGTAATTCTTAATAAACTTCAATCAATTCGATTAGTTCTGTTCCCGATGAATCAGTTTGAAATAACTTTTAATCCTTTGAAATGGCTACTGTTAAAATGAAATATAAATGTGATATGAAATCTGTTATCGTAGTGAGGCGAAGATTTCAGTCTTATTTTTAGGACGATGCACCCCGTAGAAGCATTATTGAACATTGAATGCAATTTTTTAAGAAACAGAATAAGTGATATACTTGTCACGACCCTCTCGAGTTATAACATTTCTGTTGACTCACGGTATTTTTTTAATTAATCTTTGTTCTTTTTAATTAATTTTCATATCTTTACAGGGTTATATCTCAGCTTGGGGAATTTCTATCGGCTTACGGATTTTAGAAATGAATTCAGCGTGCAAGGATCTCTCAGGAGAGGACCGGTCGTTCAACTGCGATCACTGGATGATCCGGTAATGGATTTTATTATTTTCGGGTTTGTTTTAATTAAATTTTATTCTTTTAGGGTCTACAACCTCTCTCAAGGACTTTCCATGTTTCGACGGGTCACCATCACATATGTGTCTCGTGATACCCTAACTGTGGAGGGGTGATTGATCAATTTTTTCTCATCGGGTAGATTTTTATTCAGCTTTGTTTATTTTCTTTATATTACATTTTAGCTCTCGTGCGACGTTTCTGACACTCCATCAGCATGCAAGGGGACCAATGATGATCTCGGGGTCCAACCCGCTGTGTTTTGTCATGGATACTAAAATACATGTATTATGTACTGTTGTTGTCTTTCTTTTCGCTCTTTTTATGATATATTTTCTTTGTTAATGCTTTATAAGGGGTTAGTACTTTTCGGACCGCAACATTCCTCCGGGTACCATTGAAATCTCGACCCGAGATTTTACAACAAAATAAAACATAAAATATATAAGTGAAAGATAAAGTCACACAAGATACAAGATAAGTGTTGGCTAAGTTAAAGCAAGGCTTTACAGATTCACATTCATACGTTCATGCTCAATTGTTACGATTATATTTATACACAGTATATAATGGATTTAGTTCGTTTAATGTTCGTTTAATATCCTGCTCGATATTTCTTGGTGTATGTTATAGCATTGGGCGTTGCATCCACTATTAAATCTGGTTCAAGTTGTATCTTGCGGTAATCAAATGCTTCCCAGCAAGCCTTCTCTGGTATCCTTATTAGAACTTTCTCCAAACCGTCTTCAATGATTGATGACCAACTTCAGTGTCCGCAATTAAATATTACTCGTTGTCTGAAAACGGTGCACTCCCGCATTTTTATTTTGTCGTAGTTCGATTCTTGGTAGWCATAATAGTGAGTGTTGTTTGCGACTGGTATGAAGGCTTGCGGTTCAGCTTCGGGACAGTCTTTTGTATCTAACAACGAATATTGCTGTTTCCCAATTTTCATATTGTCGCAGTCCCAACCGAGTATTGCTTGACTCCCTGGGGCTTGAGTCAAAAATACCAGTAATAAAGTTATCAATTGTAAGACTTTCTGGAATTGTGTTGGTCCCTGCGTTGCTCTTGTTCGTACTAGCTTCTCACATAATTTTCGTATTTGTTCTATTGTTGCTTCCTGCATCGCTTCGAGTTCTTCACTTTCCTGTTGTACTCCGTCCTTGATGAATTCGTCCCATCCTCCTAATTCTTGTATGCCAGGTTCGATGTGGTTTTTCACTATTTCTGATGCGGCTTTGATTAATTTTTCACATTTTTGGAAATCTTGATCACATTTACTGGTACAGAATGATATTATGCACGCAAGTGCAACTTGGAGTCTTGGTTTTTCTCTTCCTTTTTCCATATAATCACCAACTGCTTTCTCTAAGACTTTTAACGTTCGGTTTTTAACTTTTCTGTCGACTTCTCTGATTGTTGCTGTTAACATCTTGTTTAGAGGGTAACTCTTCGATGGCAACTTTATTGCCCTGTATTCCGTGTTTGGCCTGTTAACCAATCTACGTGTAATCGAATTTGATCAGTCAGTATTATTTCTGTCAAGTCCCTTCCGGTTGGTACATTTGTATATTGACTCCTCGATATTGCCATGCCTTCCAATGACCGTTGTTTTGGGGTTAATTTCGGAATAGTTTGCCCACTTGTACCGGGTGCGTTAGTTTCTCCCTTTTTTACCCTAATTTGCGCCGGTTTCCATGATTTTACCGTTTGTGCTCCCTGTTCTGTTGTTTCCAGATGACTGCCTGTTTCCCTGTCTACATACTGATCCATATAAGTCTGTCTCAATATCGACTGTGTCCGTTCGTTGGTTAGTAGATTGTATATTAAATCTTCCAATGACTCATCCATGTCCACTGCGAACAATTTCCGTGGTTTTTCTGACGAATTTGTGTTTTTGCTTGTGCTGGCTTTCAATTTCGGATCTACAACGTTGGTAAGTAAATCTCTTATTGACGTTTGTAGTTTGTCTTCTTCTTCCGTATCTTCATCGTCTGTTAGTTTATTCTCGGTTTCGACTTCTATTTCTTCCAATTCGACACTTTGTTCATGGTCATTTTCTCGGGGTGGAGATATCGATTCTAACAATCTCTGTTGGTCTTGAGATTTTTTTCGTTTCGGACTTCTTATTTTTCGTGGAGTTGACATTATTGTTGGTTTGAAGTTCGATTCTTCATCTGTTATTTCCTCTATTTCTTTCGGTATGTCGCTTATTTCGGCCACTTTCGGTCCGCCAATCTTTTGCAGTTTTCTGTTTATTCTCGGTCTCAGTCTGACTTCCCCTGTCTCTCCGTATTTGGCGTTAGTTAACCCGATGTAAGTTTGATCCTCATAAACTTGTCCGTTTATTACGAGACTGTAATT
>MQRK01247245.1:0-16222 GCA_001938485.1 Girardia tigrina
ACGTTGGACGGGTTTCAAAAGACGGGGAGAGTTATGATATTAAATTAAATTTGTTTTAATAATATATAATTTTATAACTGAACGTGTTTTTGATGGATCATAAACCTATCGTAACTATAGTCATTCGTTTTTTCGAAATTTTCACATAAATTTCGAGATCTCTGGACTTTGTGTCAACAGTTTCGGCAGGTAATATAAGCCCCTGCCGTTATCTTTCTACAACAAAGTCCAAATCAATCAAGTAAGTTTCACAATCAAAAAAAACATTATCATATTTTTCATTTCAGATCAACAAGGATCAAAGATCAGATCGATCAAGTAAGTTTTTTTATAACTAAATAAATAATCATTGTTTTTATAATTTCAGATTCCAAAGGTCAGAACAATTAAGTAAGTTTTTTTTCAATTAATTCATCTTAATAATTATATTTTTATTTCAGATCAAAGTGCAAAATCAATTAAGGTTAGTTTTAATTAATTAATATTATATTTATTTAATAATCATTTTATTTTATTTCAGATCCCGAGAAATTTTCCATCAGACTCAGTGACCCCTTAATGAATTGGCCTGGTGCCGACTGGGAAATTTCTTGATCCCAACACATCGTGTTGACGGCCTTGACAATTGACTGGCTACAAGTTGCAACGCCAATGTAGCCATAAAGTTGCCGATACCCCTGGTCTAAAATTCATTATATTCACCCTTAAATTGTTGGTGACAATTTTCTTATTAAAAAAAGTTGTAGTTTTATAAATGTATTTTTAATATTTATTACAGCAACTATTATTCTTAAAAATATTCTTAGAATAAAAGTGAGAACGATCCAGTGGTCAACATGCTGCTATTGTTATATGTTTTAGATGAAGATTTTCATGAAATGAGTGTCATTGAAAAGCTCTCTTACCAGGGTTTTGATGGTTGATGTATTTGATGGTTGATATAGTGATTTTGATGGTTGATAGCATGATGGTAATGTTTGAAAAGTAGTACTTTTAGTAATTTATATATTATTCAGCATTTTCTGCATTTTTTACATGTTCAGCTGTGTATTGATATGATGAATGTAATACATTGACACGATGAATGCATGACGATATCTCCTTGGATACGGCCATGTTTTGAATAGTTGAAACGATATTGGTTGATAACATAGTATAATATCATAATATAATACATATCTATTATATAATATTTGCACACATAATGTGCATATGTTCGGAAAAGCACTAATTATTTTTTTCAAAAATCTAAGATCATATTCTGACTAATCAAATATGAGTTACTATCCATGTGTTCAAACAGACTTGTCATATTTTGCTTGCTTCGCCCTTTATACCATATGGGCATTCGACACCACTTTACACTATATTATACAATGTAACATATTCAATCTGTGTTTTCAGAGATCTTTCTGAAACGATTACCGTTCTTCCGAAAGAAGAAACCAGCTTCATTGTATTCTAATGAAAGTGTGTTAAGAATGATTTACATACTTCTGAAAGGAATGAAGACGAGAAGCGAATTATTAGTTTGGGAATGAAGTGCTATTGAATCGAAAATTATAATCATTTATTCATTCGGAAAGATCAATGTAGAAGATGTCCCCTTTTCTCCTCGTTTGTATCGTGTTCTGAACTGTAAATACTAATGATATTTGATGGGACATAAGAGAATTTTGTCTCGTCAATCAGACATATTGGACCTATCCTTCGAAAGTCGTCCAGATGAAGATTTCCGGACATGGATGGATGAATTTCACAAAGATGTACACTGGAATTCAACAATACTGGTTGGCATATTCAGGTTATAATATCTTGAGAGAAGTCGATTTTAAGGTATGTCGTAGTTCCAATGCTTCGAAACCCATCGAAAAACTAAAGAAAAAGGAGATTATTACAAGAAGTCAATGTAACGATCAACCAACAATTGGTAAAAGGTGTCTTTTTGACATCATACCAAATTATATAGATGTCTCTGCCTCTCAGAAACCTTTTCACAGTTGCAAAACTCGAGCAGCTTGTTCTGATATATTGAGAACCTTGCAAACTATCTATTTCAATGGTTAGGGCAATATAGACTACTATTTTGATATTCCTTACAACTTTAGATGATAACGGAAATATTTATGAAGGTCGAGGATGGAAGTACGCATGTGGTGATGTCGGAAAAGATATTAACTATCGAACTCTTTGTATAGAATATATTGGAGAATTTAAATACGAATTACCGAACGAAAGATTTCTGAACAGTCTGAAGAAACTGATCGAATATTCAGTTGATAAGGGTCATGTGGACAAGAACTACACAGTTTTTATACATCATGATCTCGCCAGCGGGGAAGTTAATCGTAATTTGGTAATGGTAATCAAAAATTGGTATCCATACAGAGGATTCATACCGGAAGATTGTACTAATTATTCTCTCTTAATCGTTTATTTCACTACTATTACTATTTTGATAATATGTTTATTGTTCTACAAGTTTTATTTAATGAATGGTTTTAATGGGTTTTGTATTAAATGTAAATTCTCTGATGCTGGAAATATCATTATTAGGAAGATCCGTCTGTTCGAACGTGACTTAGGCCTTCTAGATTCTTCTGAGATTGGTCTGACTAACCATAACAATTATTGTATCATTCATCAAAAGTCGTCGCTACTTTCGAGAACAAATCACCTACAAGTCGTCAGGCTCACCAAATTATGGTTCTTTAATCAATTTCTTGAAACAATTAATTCTCGACATTATCAAAACACTTTGAATAATTATTTGATCAGTTTTTCAAACATCAAAGATGAATCACTAATTATGAAATAGATGTCGTTACAGAAGACGATGTACCACGTTGTAGGAATATAAATCTTTGTGTGAAGAATGTGGCTAGTTTGCGACTGTTCAAGAGACTTGTGAAGGCGAGATGCTGTATTTGCTGCTACTTCAGCTTGGATAATGTCTATAGCAAAACAATAGCAACATTTTATAGTTTCATTGAATAAATTTGGTCATAATAATTACTGTTTAAGATTAAACAAAATTAAGAAATTAAATATTGATTTTAAATATAAGAAAAAATAAATTAAAGCGCTTCATTTGTTTAAATGAATCAGAGAAAATAAAATGGCAAAAATGAAATATGAATTTTTTCTTAACATAGTAACTAGAAATAAATCTTGTGGAAAACATCTGTGTTCTTCCTTTTAATCAAAATTTATTGAATTTATTTCGTATGATTGGTGCAAAATGGTTCGTTAGCGGGATCGCGGTCGATGCCAAAAGGTTCGGCACAGAGTACATTGACAGATGGCTCGACAAACAGACCACTTCCGCGATTCGTGGCAAATATCTTGCGTGCACAATAAACAATAGGAAAACCCTATATTTTAGAAAAGCACAAAATACTTTTAAAATGTTAGATAACATTAAAAATGATATAATTAAACCTTCTGGAAAAATTAATTTTGTTGTGACACCGTGTTACCATGTGAAATTTAAAGTTAAGAGCCATGTTATTTTACTTGGAGCTAGAGTCTCAAGTGCCTAATAAGGAGTGTAGTGATCCGATTATCGACAAAGAAAAAACTTTTATTTGTCTGTTAAATAAATTATGAAAAACTGGGAAAAAATCAAATAAAAGAAAGGCGTACAAATAAAGTTCAATAAAAAAATTTATTGTCGTTCTTTCATTCATTATTTCTAATAAAATCACATTATTAAAAATTTGGAATCTGCCAATTCCCGTTATCAATGTTGGACTGAACCGATTTGGCTTAAATAGACGCTGTCACATATCAACCCGTGGTGCACTATGAGCACACTGTATCCCACCGACGGGCGAGTCGGTTTCGTGTGCGGGGATCGAACGCACCTCCTATCCTTCCGAGCGGATCCGGCGGTCCCTAGGCCGGTAACGTGGTATGAGAAGCCGCGGCCGACCGATTATGGGTTCATTACTCAGCAATGCGCCTGCTGCGTTAGCATTTGAATGTTTCTCATCTTTTCGGTCCTTCTTTGTGACATGCCCAGCCTTATACAACTTTTGAATAGTTACTTTTCCGTTTGTATTCATTATTTCTTTGATTACTGTACTGATTTTCGAAATTTCTTTGTTGAGTTCGTTATTTATAGTGTGGTTTACGCTTGCTTACCGTTGTACATTCCTCATGTTTACCATACATATTTGAAACTACATCTTTTATGTCCTTTGTTTTGGTAGCTCCTCTCAATTTCAATTCTCTTTTCACCTCATAGACGTCAACCATATTCATGCAAACAAGGTTGAGCAGCATTTTCTTAGAAAGTTTTTTTCTGTTAATATCGTTACTAATTCTTCGGATTTTTGAACATTTCTTCGGGACCTGAAGATCCCCAATAGAGATTTAAAATATACTTCATTGTGTCAATCAGAGATTTTTCTTTCACAAATACCGTTTCAGTTTTTCTTTATACGTATTTCCATCTGCTTCTGAAAATTTTGTGATTGCTGATGAAGTAATGAAGATCGTCACCATCACTAATCTTCTATCTTCTATTATACCCATAATATCAGCATAACGTTCGAAATTTTTTATGAAATCATCTAATTTCGACTCGGATCCATTAAATTTTTTGTATCCCATAATGTTCCTTGTCACATGAGCTGTGGTTGCTATATTAACAGCATCCATATGAGTTTTACAACATTTATTAATATCACAAGCGCATTTCACTATTAAAAAATTTTCTTGATCAATATATTTCTGAATTAATACTATTTCTTTCAATAAATAAAAATCTTTTAATAAAAATTATTAATCAAAAGATAATTAAAGTGATACACCTTTTTACTACCATCATGGGATAATAGTTTGTCCATCTCTTCAATGAAATCTGTTTATTTTTCTTTTGTAATCCAGTATTTATTATTCTGAGTTGCCACGATATCATTTTTTAGTGTCCATTTCCTCGTTTTCCCTTTTCTGATATCTTCAAAAAACATTTTTATTTCTTCATTATTCTTTTGCCATTTAAACCCCCTCTGACTCTTCGTTCAATGTAAGAATTCTCGTTTTGATCTTTCCTTTCTTGGCTTCTTCGTGCATCGTCTGACACTAGCTACACAATTCGCAAGAATTTCTATACATCGCGTTATCATTTGAATGTTTCTCACCTTTTCGATATTCTATTTTCATGTCAAGACCACTCAGAACATTTATCCATGTTTGAAATTCTGGTGTAATAGGGTTTTTCGAAGTCATCATTGTTGGGTTCTTGATCAATATTAGAATTCATAACACCAAAAATTTATTAATAACACAAATAACAATTATTTAAACAATTTTTCTTGAGGAACTTTTGTTTTCTTTTTTTTCTGACCAGATTTCTTATACATAAAAATATGGAATTATAAATAATGATAAGTCATTTATTAAAATGAAATTTTAGAAATTATTATTTTTATTATTTAGAACTATTATTTTTTTTGTTGTAAAATTACAATTCTCAAAATTAAAATACAAAATATTATTCTTATTTTTAGAAATACAATTTTCAAATTTGAAATACAAAATATTATTTTATTTTAGAATTACAATTACGGAATTTTAAAATACAAAATATTATTTTATTTCAGAACTACAATTCTGAAATTTAAAATACAAAACATTATTCTTATTTTAGAAATATAATTTTCAAATTTGAAATACAAAATATTATTTTATTTTAGAATTACAATTACGAAATTTTAAAATACAAAATATTATTTTATTTCAGAATTACAATTCTGAAATTTAAAATACAAAATATTATTCTTATTTTTAGAAATATAATTTTCAAATTTGAAATACAGAATATTATTTTATTTTAGAATTACAATTCTGAAATTTAAAATACAAAATATTAGTCTTATTTTAGAAATACAAAAATATTAGCAATATTTAAATCTATTATTATATAATAGAGATTATTTACAAAAATTAATTATTCAAAAATTTAGAATGAGCCCGTCCTTCACAATCATAAAAGTGATAGCTTTATGATCCGTTAGTAACAAAAACCTTTTCCCATACAAAAAATGTTTACAATGTTGAGTGAAATTATAAATAACAAGCAGATCTTACCTTTTTATGCAATATCCAAGTTCATGTTTATTCATTTTATGGGAACTATATGTAATTATTCCTTCTCTTTGACACATGTCTTTCTGTGATAGCACCGCTCCTATTGTATCAAAACTTGCATCTATATTGAGTATAAAGTCTTTGGAAAAACCAGAGTATGCCAAATACAGTGGCTGAATCATTAATAGAAAAAAAATGATGGAAAAATTAATTACTCTCAAAAGTTCGAAATCAGCACCTGGTGTGAGATGTCCTTTGTTTGTTTTTGCTTTGAATTACTTAGTGAGTGGTCTCCTTTTGTGCGTCTGATTGTTTTGTTTTTAAATATTTGGTTATGTTGGAGACTTCAATTGTAAAGATGTTTAATTTGCTCTTTAATTCCATTTGCTCTTTAATTCCTTATGCTCGTAATTTCAATTTGCTCTTCAATTTGCTCTGGTGGAGGTCTCAATTCGTGTGTTTCGTTGTTTTATCTGTTATTTTATTTATTAATTTTGACTATAAAAGAATAGTATAATAGATCAAATAAAGCTTTTGTATCTAAGTTTTTTTATTTCAAATATTGTTATATATATTTTTTTATTTTTCCTTTTTTCTTCCTATTGAGATGATTGTGGATGGATTTCCAACTAATACTGATAGCCACTAATCAGTTGATAGGCAGGGGCTTATAGTACCTGTCGAGTCTATAGACGATAGGGTGGTCTAAGAGGAGAGAACACTCCGTAAACCGTGCAAGTGATATCATTACAATGTTCTTAAAGAGTGACAACATAGATGCCGATCAGTTAACGGAAGATGGTAGAAGCTTATAGTGTCTGCCGAGATCGTCGAAGATCCGGCTGAGACAAGGATGTTTTCCTCACTCAAAAAATTTTCATTATCGTCAACAAGGATGTTTTCGAGTTATCTAACCTCTATCAGACTCATTCTTTCTTTTTCATTTTCATCATCTGTACCTACCTCTCTATTTACTGTTTCGTGTTTCTTTTCTTTCATAATGTCATTATTTAAATTTTCTATTACTGTGATGAATATTTGGTGTTTTGAACTTTTTGTGTAGTGTTTGCATGTTTAAATGTTGTGTGTTGATTTTGGATAGTGTCACTCCTAATCTGATGGTTGATTATTATTTTAATTCTTACAATCTGAAACTAATTTATTCAAATTAGATTTAATATTCAAATTTTTAGTTTTTATTTTAGTAAATTTTAAATAATTTTATTGATTTTATTTTTGTAAATTTTTAAATAATTAAAATCAAATTAAGGTTTAAAAATGATTATAAAATTTATTTTATTTTAGCCAATAAAATTCAAATTAAATATTTTAAATAAAATAATTTTCTTCAAGTTATTTCAGTTTAAAATGAGAAATATTAGACATTGAGTGATGAATTTAAGTGAAAGTAATACAATGAATCGTCATAGAGATTATCAAATTGTAAATGTAGTAAATATTCTGTCAAATGTGTGAGTTCTCTTATCACTTAGTTTATTATTTATACTCGTATTTTTAATTATTTTTTTATAGCATTAATACTTTTATACTTACTTTTACTATTATAATAATACATACTTCTTATACGTTCCGGTTTAAGATTCACAAAACTTACTCTAACGCCAAAATCGGTTCTTCGTTGACTTGGTTCTCTTCTTTTTTTTCTAACAATCTTTGTTTTCTTTTTCCAGTGCAGTAAGTTCTCATCCTCTTGCTATACCTCGGCTGTAGTCATTCAAATACCCTTTTGATTTTCCGTCCATTCTTGATTGCCTCATCATTCTATTAGGTGTACAACTAATTAATTTCGTATTTGTTACGAAATAACCTTATATTCGTATTTGTTACCTCATTTCATATTTGTTACCTCATTTCGAATTTGTTACTAACCTCATATCTATTTATGTAGTCAATAGTCAATTTTATTGAATTTTAGTAAACACACAAATTTTTTTTATTACAGTCAAAATGTCAAATTACGTTCCAAAAAAACAGCATTTGCGGGAGGTTTGCTTTTGTTCTTTAATTTAAGGAAAAGTGTAACAGAAGCACATCGTTTACTCTCAGAAGCTTATCCTGAATATGCTCCAGAGATTAGAGTATGTCAGCAGTGGTTTGCACGATTTAAAAGTGGCGATTTTGATACAGAAGACAAAGAGCGATCAGGTCCATCAAAAAAGTTTGAAGACAAAGAATTGGAGGCATTACTCGATCAAGATCCATATCAAACTCAAGAAGAACTTGGAAAAACATTAGAAGTCACTCAACAAGCCATTTCTAAACGTTTAAAAGCAGCCGGATACATTCAGAAACAAGGAAATTGGGTGCCACACGAATTGAAGCCGAGAGACATTGAGAGACGATTTGCGTGTCTGAAATGCTGCTTAATCGCCACAAAAAGAAACCGTTTTTACATCGTATTGTCACTGGCGATGAAAAGTGGATTCATTACGACGACCCAAAGCGTAAAAGATCATATGTGAAGCCAGACCAACCAGCCAAATCGACACCAAAGCCGAATATTCATGGTTTGAAGGTAATGCTCTGTATTTGGTGGGGTCAGATGGGTGTGCTGTACTATGAGCTGTTAAAATCGGGCCAGACGATTACGGGAGAGCTATACAGGCAACAATTGATACGTTTGAAGCAAGCAATAGCCGAAAAACAGCCAGAATCGGCGACCAGACACGAGAAATTGATTTTCCATCATGACAATGCTCGGCCACATGTACCGGTCAAAAATTATTTGGAAAATGCCGGATGGGAAATTCTACTTCACCCGCCTTATAGCCCAGACATAGCTCCTTCTGATTACCACTTGTTTCGGTTGATGCAGAATCACCTTTCTGGAATACGGTTCACCAATGTTGAAGGTATTAAAAAATGGTTTGATGACTTTCTCGGCACAAAAGATGAGAAGTTTTTTTTGGGATGGAAACCTTAAATTGCCTGACAGATGGGAAAAAGTTGCCGCTTCTGATGGACAATATTTTGAATAAAATATTTTTTCACTTTTATACTTAAATAAATGGTTTTTTTAACAAAAAAATATGAAATTATTTAGTTGTACACCCAATATCATTTCGTGGAAACTGTCTTTGTCTCCATGTTCCTCAATACGATTTTTCATAATTGTCATACCTGGAGACGTTATCTCAAATTTTTGTATAAAATTTTTACATTCGATGGCCTGGTCATTGACATCTTTTGCATTGTACATGATATTCGCGCCTGATGTGGACTTTTTGATCGCATTCGAAACATGTGACCTTGTGCTTTTCCTGACATAGGTTTTCACGTGGCCTACTTCATTACAATTCCAGCAGGTTTTCTGTTCTCTATTCGGTTCATTGTCCATCGGAACTCTACTGTTTACTAGCTTGTTACGCTGTACAGTTCTTGCATAAGACGGTCTTATGGCACTGACCTGTTTTATTTCTGACTGACTTCATCCATCTCCTTAATAATTTTCTTTTTCTCTTCCTTTTTTGGATATCCCGAATTTTTATTTCTTTCTTTGTTTTGTTATCGTTATTACAATTTAGTAACAGGCATTTTTCCACTTCTTCGACTGTCCATTGGAATGATAATATCGCCTCAGATATCCTCCTTGCCTTAGCAAAAAATTCTGCTGTCGTCTCCGTTGTTCTTTGAAATTCTATTCATATTCTTTATTCTATAAAATATTCATTTTGGATCTTTTCTTTTGAAACGCTTCTCACAACCTGTTCTCGAAAACTCTTCCTGAAGATTTCATATTTTTGTATAGCGGGATTAAATCCAGCGAAAGTAAAGTCACCACCAATGTCTCTTCTAAATTGTCGGGTACTCCTGCTGCTTTAAAATATTTATTACAACTCGTAATAAATACTTTGGCATCGTTATCTCGTTTAAAATGGTTCGGAATTAATCTGGAGATTAATTGGTCCGAGTTTGTGGCAAAGGCCGTCATATTAGATGTTCTTGGAATATCCTCGAATTATTATTAAGAGTTACTTCAGACATCCAAATTTTATTATACAACACAGCAAAACAATGTTTAAATTTAATATTTAAACAAACTTTTATGAGAAACATTTTTTTATAAATCTTAAACATTTACAATCTTAAAAATTTATAAATTTCATTTTTATAACAAATATCGATGTGATTCTCAATTAAGATCGACAACATGTAACTGATTTCTTTAACTCATTTGTTTCAAACGATTATCAAGAATTAAAAGACAAGAAAAACTCCAGTAAAGACAATGAATAAAAATATCGATTGAGCCTTGACCTTGGCCTCCTTCTTTATCTTATAGAGCGCTTGATCGACCAATCGAGTTCGGTTTCTAATGGTCAATTATAACAAATGTCTCAAATGGTGTCCGGTTGTTTAATCACCAATGATCTATCATATTTTTAAGTGAGAGTTAAGATGAGGGTCATGTGAGACTTACTCAAAGCGAAATCACATGTAATTCAGTAAGATGCAATAATTAGAAATTTATATAATTATGTGAAATTTATTCTTTCTGACAAAACCTTTATCGTTCGATATTTACGTTTTCATCTCAAAAAAGCAACAAAGTCACATCTGGCATTGTCCTTGACTATTTACGGGAAACATTTTCAAATTATCTTTAGATATAGGAATCTTTTGTATGTGATCTTGATACATATAATAAAATCAAATTTTGATTTTCGGAGAACCAAATTTCCTTGGTCGTTTCAAACGGACAAAGCTTTGTCTGGCTGGAAGAACTTTCAAACGTTTTCTACTTTTTTTCCAAATGTATTTCATTAATTTCCAATTTCGAAATGGAAAAAATTATTTAGCATTTATTTGTCACTTTGCAAATAATAACACCGAGACATGTCAATGTATTTTTAGCAGAATTAAAGAACTAATACCAGAAGCTGAATCATAGAAAAATCTTATAGATTTTAAAATCTCTGCTGTATATACCTTTCATCAGAACCATTCAACCATTAATAAGTAACTAAATCGCCAGATTCCATCCGAGTAACAGGATAAAGACACCAGTCCACCATCTGACATTTAATCATAATTTTTGGTCCTGGGGAGGACCGTTTTCTGTTCTCTTTTTCGGAGAATTTTATCCAACTGAAAAACTGAATCTTTGCGATAGACACCTGTTGGATCAATTATTGGATGTCAGGTTTAACCTTCCAAAACATGACTCCAATTTGGTTATCGAACAGTCCATCTCTTTCATGATAGATGTCACGGATTTTGATTAACAAGAATAACAATTGTTTTTTATAAATTTTATTTAACTTACCAAAACAAAATCTTTTTAAATNTAAAGTTACAGCTTTTTTCCTCCTGTTATTAAAAGAACACTTTTTACAAATCTTATTTACATATTCATATAAATATATTATACATGAATATATACATATTTTCCCAATAAATAATTATTTTAATTAATGCATGGTTATAAATAATGTATTTTAATTAAAAATATTTTTTTTATTTTTAACTTTTTCTTGTTCATTGGTCCTATTCCAAATTAAACTCCTGCAGATCCAAAACAAAAACCAATTGCATTTTCATATCTTCCAGTCTACTAAAATAATAGTACAAGAACTTATTACATTCTTTTCCATTTTTTTTATTAGCTTACTTTCTATATATGTATATATATTTACCGTAAATTCCGGACTATAAGCCGCACTTAAAAACCTGAAATGAGTCATAATTTAAGAGTTGCGGCTTATACGTTAATGTTTTAAGTGCTCAAAAAAATATTTTAAATTAATTTAAATAATTGTTTAAATATTCTTTAAATAAGTAACAATTCAAAATTTTTTACGGTATATTTTTATTTTACGGTTAGTTTACGTTATAATAAATTATTTAAATTTTAGCCATGAACCGATCTTCATATACCTCAGAGTGGAAATTAAGAGCAATTAAATTAGCTCAATCAAATGAAAATCGTAAAGCTGCATTACAACTCAACGTCAATGAGTCAATGATCAGAAGATGGAGAATGCAAGAAGATGAGTTGAGACAATGTAAAAAATCTAGTAAGAGCTTTCGTGGAAACATTCCAAGATGGGCACATCTTGAAGATGATCTTCAGAATTGGGTCTATGAAATGAGATCAGTTGGTAGAAGCATTTCAACGGTCTCTATACGGCTCAAAGCCAAGACACTAGCTAAAGAATTGGGAATTATGGATTCTCAGGAGGACAATCTTGGTGCGTCAGATTCATGAAACGAAATAATCTTTCGATTCGGTGCAAAACGATATTAGCCCAACGCCTGCCTGCAGATTTTGAAGAAAAGGCCAGCATATTCTGTGAGTTTTATCAAACAAAAATTACAGAGAAGAATATACATCATGATAACATTTTCAATATGGATGAAGTATCTATCCATTTTGATATGCCAGCTAATCACACTATTGAACAGGTTGGTGCTAAATCAGTTCCAATTATGACAACGGGAAACGAAAAAACATCCTGTACTGTTGTTTTAGCTTGTTCTTCGAGTGGATTAAAGTTACTACCAATGGAAATTTTTAAAAGGAAAACGTTGCCTAAAGGTAAATTTCCTGATGGAGTTGTAGTCAAGGCAAATGAAAAAGGATTGATGGACGAAAAATTAATGCAAGCATGGGTTGATGAAGTTTTTATTAAGAGACCAGATGGGTTCATGCACACATCATCCTCAATGCTTATCTGTGATTCAATGAGTGCACATCATACCGAAGCTGTAAAGTCATTACTGAGACGTGCCAATACTGTCTTATCGATTATCCCTGGCGGATTGACTAAGATTGTTCAATCTCTAGATATCTCAGTCAATAAATCATTTAAAGCCAAATTAAGAAACACTTGGGAATAGTGGATGATGTCCGGAGATCATACTTTTACTAAAACAGGTAGACAGCGAAGATTTGACTTTGTTACTATAACTAAATGGATTCTTGAAAGTTGAAACACTAATCCAACATCAACAATCATTAACGGTTTCATTAAGGCAGGCATTATTAATAGTACTGGCGTACAGGGTGTAATTGAGACCAAAAATCAAGCTGTGGATTCAGATGCAGTAACTGATAGCAATTCTGAGTATCATGAAAATTTAAATGATTTCTTAGAAAACTAACAAAATATTTTAGTGAATATATTATTTAGTGTTATTAGTTTATTTCCTTTGAACTGATTTATTTAAAATGGGCTTAAAATCCTTAAATTTAGTGTGCGGCTTATAATACGGCGTATTGTGTATGCGGCTTATACGTTAATGTTTTTTTAGGGAAAAGCAGGCAATGTGTGGCTTATAGTGCGGAAATTACGGTATATATAAATGTATTCATAGAATTTATAAACCTATTTTTGAAGGCATTTTACTCAATCGATTTTCTCCAAACTTTGTACACTTACTCATTTTCGATGACAATAAATTATAATGTGAAAATTTGATAAAAAATCTTTTTAACCTCTCCTATATATTGAAAAATATCTACTTATAAAATATAAGTAGTTTATATTAATGTTTATTATATTTTTTTGAAATTATATTTTTTAATTAAAACTTTGTTGGCAAAGTACAGTTCTGTATGCATAAAGAATGGATATAAAAAATTGAATTTTTTGATTTACTAGTTTATGAATCGAATGAGAAAAAAGTGTGAAATAAAATAAGATGTCTTTCTGCTTTAGTTAATGTTACTAGTTTAAGAGTTAAACAATAACAAAGTGTTTAATCACTTTGTTATTTTTATTATGAGGAAAGGTAATCTCCATATTTTTTCTCAAACTCAAAATATTGAATTGAAAAGTACAACATTTGTTTATTCACAATAAATAATTATTTTTTTTGAGTTGCTCTAATATCTTTCAATATAAATAAGTTTC
Organism: Girardia tigrina; assembly: GCA_001938485.1. Lineage (NCBI taxonomy): Eukaryota > Metazoa > Platyhelminthes > Tricladida > Dugesiidae > Girardia > Girardia tigrina. The sequence continues at coordinate 13,974 of MQRK01247245.1, forward strand.
TGAGAAATCTTAATAGTTATATCAAATAGAGATAAGAAGAGAGAAGTATCATATAAGAAAGACATTTAAACTAAGATACTCTAGAGAATTCGACCAAAGAAGTATAACTCTATGGAATGTTTTTGTTTAAATGAAATATTTCAGTATTAAACTTATATGGGGTACAGTTTTAAATGCATTGTATCAAAAGGGTTTTGAGTGTTAACAAATGACAATTAGTGTTTTGGTAAATCAAGTCATAAATAACTTGTTTAATAAGTTCTTTGATTATATGAAGTCAGCCGAATTTTTAGAAATGACACCTAAACGAATACAGAAAATAAAACAATTCCATAAAAATAATATATTATAATATAAATGATGTAATATAATATCAATAAAATTTCAATAGGCTAACGGATATTTAATGTTAAAGTATCGAATAACCTTACAGCTCTATATAAATCCTTTATGTACATCCAGCTTGTAAGTTTCATTGAAATTATCATCTTGAATGTTGGATTCTGGATCAAGATTCATTAACACCAAATTTTATTCATATAACAATAACAATTATTTCAATTTATCTTGAGGAACTTTTCTTTTGTTTTCTTTTGACAGATTAATTATACATAAAAATACTGGATTATAATAATGATAACTTATTTATTAAAATGTTAATTAAAATTGAATTTATTTTTCTATTTCGTTAATTTATACATTAATATTTTATTATTTTATAAAAATCTTTAAAATACATTATAAAATTTAAATAATAACTGTTTTTTTAAATCATTTTTAAACGTATTTTAGTTAAATTGCAACGATTTCTATTAATTTAAAATTATTTAGATACTGTTATTTCAATATTCTTTATCTAAAACCAGTTAACTTAAATATAATTTTAGATCTTTTAAAATATTTGAAGGGTACATCTACTGTTAAAATTAAATCTCTTAACATTTTTATTCTTCGTTAATTGGTTAAAACATTCAATTATAATTATTTTAATACAACTTTAATTGTAAATAAAACATTATGATTTTTTTATTTTACAACTGATTTTTTTAGAATTGAACCATTATTTCCTGTTGTTGATTTTCATTACTAGAAGAAGTCCCCCTGTTTCGAACTTATCATTCGGTGAGCATCAACTTATCATATCTGTAAAATTATTGTATTTCAATCAAATATTTAAAATTATTATCAATATTATTTTTTTATCTTATAATAAAATAATAATATATATTTACCTTACAAAATTTAATTGGTAGTCTGCAAACGAAGTTTTGTGACTAACATAACTTCCCATATTACACGCATAGGTTATTCTCATATATTTTCTTAAAAAAATATGTAATTTGTGAATATTTAATATATTTTATTAAAAGAATCGTGTTGTCCTTCTTGATTAATTAAAATATTAATTACGTAATCAGATATTCAAATATCAACACACACTAAAATCTATTAAATACAAACTCAATTAATTACAAATAGCTAGAAGATATAATTTAATTTTAAATTGTATCTTCCTTTGTTGATCTTGAAAGAGGGTTGAAGACATAATTATTTAAATCGAACCCCTGCACATCAACATACAAGTTGTATTAAATAAAAAAGTTTCAACTAAAAATTAAATACATTCATTATCCAAATGAAAAATTCTCAATTTAAAATGGTATTTAAAATAATAAAAGTTATATTTAATTGTCTTAAATTTTATTTAAATAATAAAAGTTGTTGTTCATCTATAAGCATCAAAATAGTCATCTCCCTATCCCTGGCATGATTCGCACCCCTCATTATTCAAGAGAGAACACATCGTACGATCCGCTTTGATTGACAGTTCTTTCAGCATTTGGGTCTCATCTGTGGCATCAGCGTTTGTCGCGGTTTTCGTCTTTTCTTTCTCCTCATTCTTCATTTGTTCGTAGCGTTGTCGCACGTTTTCTCCCAGAATAACCGAGTCGGCTATTTTTTTGTCCACAGTAAACTGGATGGGGTCGGCTGTCGGACGTGTTCTTAGATAATACATACCTGTTTTCAGACCCTGAAAACAATTACAAGTTCCTTATATTAATTCACTTATATAATATCATCAATCTCACCTTCTTCCATGACATAAAATGGAGATTAGTCAGTATCTGGTGGGTTGGGGCAGATATGTGTAAATTCATACTTTGACTTTGATCGATAAATGGTGCTCGATCTATCGCCATTTTCACGATTACCTTCTGGTCGATCTCCCATACCGTCTTATAGAGCTC
>MQRK01247252.1:0-17176 GCA_001938485.1 Girardia tigrina
TTATTTTTCTTTTATATAATTTCAATTCAATTTTTTTAAATTTTTGTACTTAATAATTCTATTATAAATAGTTGAATTTTTATAATTATTAATATATTTATTAATATATATTTGTAGATATTATTATATAATTTTTTATTTAATAATCGACTTACAATTTAAAGAAGATTATGAAGTGTTATGTATCAACCAACAAATATTTAGTTTATTATTTGGACAGATTAAGAACTATGAATTATGGAGACTGACTGGATTGATTAAATGTGTAAAAAAATAAAAATTTGGATATTTGTCGCTTTTTTGGATAAATTGGTGAGCAATTGTATATTGTTATTAAATTAAATTCATTTTCTTTAGGAATATTTTTTTTATTTTTACTTGTTGAGAGAGGTAGGTTCACTTTTAAAATTTTTGAAATAATTAATTTTTTATAAAGAATTTCTAAAATAAGAAAATATCTTAAATCAAAGGTTTTTCAAAACAATTATTAGTAAAAATATCTTAAATTAATTTTAAAAAGTTATTTTCAAAAAAATTGAATTTGATTTGTTAAAAAACTTAAAATGAAATTAATTGTGATTTGATTTTTAAAAGTAATTGATTTTTAAAATAATTGATTTAAAAGAAATATATAAATCCAAGGATAATTATGTTTTTGATTAATTTTAAGTCATTCTGAAAAATTAATTAATGAAATTTTTGTTGTCAGAAATATAAATTTAAAAAAAAACAGATAATTTTAAATCTTAAAGTCACTTTGAAATTCTGTAAATTAAAGATTTGATAAATAATTATTTATAAAGAGTGTTTGTAAAAAAATTTAAACAGGCATTAAATTTTTTTAATTAATGAATCGTAATAATATAACAATAAATTTAAATATTGTAAATTATATCGAATATATCGTAAAATAAATTGAAGTAATAAAATGTTTTTTAAATTGAAATATTGATAATAAATAAAACGTTAAAATATTTTATTACTTAAAACGTTTTTACAAATAAAATAAAAAAAACATTAAACCAATTTTAAAGTAATCAAAAAAATCTTTTTGTTATTTTAGTTAAAATAAATTATGTCAATTTTATATTTTATTATAAATTAAATTTTATAAAATAATAGAATGTTAATCTATAAAATTAATGAAAAAGAATAAAATAAAATTTGGTGTTAATGAATTATAATCTTAATTAAGAACTCAACACTAATAATTTAATATACATATATATAATAAATATAATAATTTTATATAAGTAATGGCATGAGAGTAGGACACTACATAGTTTCGAATCTTATATAATTTTTTTATTTAATTATCTACTTAAAATTTAAAGTAGACTATCAAGCTTTAAGCACAAACCAAATATTAGGTAAATCTTTAAGTTATTATTTGAATAGATTGAGAATTGTGAATTCTATTAAGCTATAGCAAGACAAAAAGTTTGGAAAAAGGGTTGCATTTAAAAAAATACAATAATAGCTAAATGTTAACTGCTTCTCTTATTAATACTTCTAAAGAACTTCATATTCCTAATAGAAAAATATTGTCATATTTTGACTCAGAAAACAGAAATAGTAGGACAAATGAATTAATGAGTTTCCACGAAGATAAAAGAAATAATTTTAAAGATTTCTTTAAACAGAACTATGAAGATGTTTTTTTGTTCCTCTAACATAATTAAATGAGATAATATTTACTCAATTTATGAGACTACAGGATTTATTAAATTTACATTTCAATCAAAGAAGATTCATTTGGTTGTTAAATATAAATTAATTTTTTCCACCACAAATCACCATTTTTATGCAAATTAATTTTAATCCCTCTATCAACAATTTTTTCTTCAGATAAAAACTCCAGAAAGAAAAATTATTTTAATGACAACAGCTGTAAATATAATTAAAATCTCATTTAATTAAATCAAAAAAATAAATGATTTTAAAATAAAAAAATATTTTAATTTATTGACAAATTTATTAACTTTAAAACACACAAAAATTAATTTTAAAAGATAACAATTAAATTAAAAATTTTCGATAAATTATTTATATTTTTATTTTTTTATGTCGAATAAAACAAATTGGATTTTTCAATTTTTATATAAAAAAATAAATTATTAATTTCCAATTAACATTTCCTTTTTTGAGTGTTTTCAAATTGGCTCTTCATTAAAATTAAAGAAAAATAACAGTTTTCTTTTCCAGTTATAAAAAGTGAGTTTAATTTTCTTATTAAATAAAAAAAGATCTGTTTTGTATCCCATCGTTAATAATAGTGAAAAATGAATAAATGGGGTTGTGAAAATAAAACTCTAATTAGGAGATAATTATTCATTTTATAGACGTAATAACATTCAAGGAATATTTATTGCAATTTTTTTAATGGAAAATTGAAATGCAGCATTAATTTTACTATTAAATATAATTTTTTTGTTTTATATTTTTTCCAAACTTTAAGAAAGTAATGAAAAAAAATTTTTTTTAAGTTTTTCAAAAAATATTTTTCTATTTATTTTATTTATTAATTTTTTAATGTATAATATTTTTTTAAAAAATTTTTATGTAAATAAATGATGGGTCAATGAGAGTTTTGGTTGTAAAAATTTAGTCATGGCCATAAATCAGCAGTCACCCGTAAAAATACGTACGATCGAAAGCCTCCTTCAACCAGACGTCGACGAATGGTTCTAGCGCTAGGCAATTTATCAATGTTAGCTGGAAGATCAGCTTGTATTGCGCAGGAACCAGCAAATAGATTAGTCTTGCAGGATCTCAAAATGGCTCGATCTGTCATTTTGCTTGTGATATGCGGCATTCTACTGCGCTTCGTAAAGGCAAAGGCGCCGGTGGCTTGATGAAGACAGAGAGTGTCAGTTACTGCAGCGCGGCTAATATTGAATCACAGGGCAATGGCACGGTTTGAGACTCCAGTATCGTGTAAAGCGACGATTTTAAGCCCTCAGAGTGGGTAAAAGTGGGTTGCCAGTCATGTCAGAATAGTTGAAAATACTTGACATAAATACTTTTATGTATCATAATAGAATAGTTGGTATGCTACTAAAGCTGTATTCTTATTGGATGTTGGTTAAGAACAAGTTAAGAATTATTTTATTTAAATGCACTCATACACATACGCACATAGATATTAATTTTCTTTAAATTGCAAGGGTGGCCGGTAAATTATGGCTACGACTGTATATATATATATATATGGAAAAAAGCTTTAAGTTTCCTGCTTGCTAAGGGCTTTATTATAAAATTGAAGTGCAAATACCGTAAATCACTTTCTTTATTTAAATTAGATGTTAGTCTTTGCGATTTTCGTTTTGAAAATATAACTGATGAAGAGTTCCTTTTTTCAATATTCAGTCAAAATTTTTCGTTTTTGAATTAACGTTTTCGTCGGCTTACAAATGTTTGCTCAATCTGTAATTTTCGCTTCACCTTTTATTTCTAAAAGACATTTTTTTGAAAATTTAGCTCAATCGTCTTATTTTATATTCTCTTTTTATCGGAGTGTAGTTTAAAATCTGAAGTTTGAATTCCATGAATTTTAAATTTTATTTTTAATAATTAATTATTTCAGTTAAGTTTTATAAGAGTTATTTTATTGAAAAAGAATTATTTTATTTTCTGTTACCTTTATCCTTATTAAGGAACATATTATCCTATAAATACGTATATAAATAAAGGAGGAAAATAAATTAAAAGAGAGATTTGTAGACTGATAAATCCAATTTATTTTTTCCACTTATCTTTCAACCATTGAATTTACTTTTATTGACGAATGATACAAAGTAAAATTGACTGTTTTTTTATTTTTTTATTTCTTTTTGCTATTCTTGTTTGTCTTTAAATTGTCTATTAATATTATTTTTAATTGTAACAATAAATAAAAGAACAGATTTTAGCAAAAAAATATTGTTATTATTAATTATGTCAAAATAGCTAAAAAATATTTTTGTACTTCAATATTTTTTTAATTATTCTGAAAAAAAGGAAATTAAGCTTTTTGATTTATTAAGATTGATGAAAAAATTAAATTTTAATGTTAAATTAATGGAGAATCCAGAATCATTTGGCTTCTGAATAGAGCCATTGTTAGAGTTACGATGAACTTTTTATTATTATCCCTGAATATATTTTAATACTGCTTTTAGCTATTTGATTTAATAGTCTTGTAAAAAAAGATTAAAATTATATTTAAAAATTTTTTTATTTAAAAGCAACGTTTTTTGACATTGTTTCAGAAAAATATTTTTAATAATTTTTCTGAATTATAATTTAAAAAAAAAAGAATTCGGTCGTCAGTCTAATCAATACTTTATTTCTGTTATTATATGAAAAGATCTAACTAGGTTAATCGAACTATGTGTTTGTTTGATGAACCTGTTTAGATTGTCAAAAAAAATAGAATAAATTCAACGAATAAATGAAAATAATAATCTCTATTACAACTATTAACTTGTTAATCTACAGAAAGTTTACTCACAGTAAATAAAATGTTAGGTTAGAATGTTGATCAAATGTAGTTGATAGTCACTATAAACGAATTATCCCCAAATTTCGACGAAATATCAAGTAAACTGGAAATTCTTCTGATAGTCAGTTCTGTAATTGTCGTTGAAAGAAATCGCAATTGTCAGGAAATTTATTATTACAATTATTTAATTGTGATTGATTTAAATTCAAGATTTGAATTTTAAAATCAAAATAAATGTTGACAACAATATTATCATGAAATAATATTGTGGTTATATTACTGTTGGTGATTAGACCACCACCAACCGCCAGTACATTTATTCTGTTCAAAAACCGATCGATGCGCGAGAAAAAAAATTATTTGCTTTCATCACTTCGGATTTGCATAAAAAATAAAAAATAAAAATCAAAGATGACCCCTTCTTGAAGAACATCTAAGTAGCTTTCGGGTCATGTAACACGTCTTCAAAACGGTGTTTGTTTCAAAATTCACGGATGAAGTGTACCATATCTGTTTATAATGAGAAAAATCAAGTACGGGTACTTAAAAATGTAACCTTTAACGGTGGCACGCCATTGTGGGCTCGTTTTTTACAGAGGTAGACAATACCTTTGTCGATCGTGGTTGATGGTGCTCGACGACCCATTGATACAACTCATTGAGCGGCGCTTGACTTGACAAATTCTACTTGTTGTGTGGCTCCATTGATCTGTACGAAGTACCTTCGGTGAAATCGTTGATGCCCCGCTTCCCTTTAACTTGATTGCTTCACACCACAATAACAAATAAAAGAAAGAAAGACTGAATTTTTGTATTATATTTGTACAAAAAATAATCCAATGAAACAAATTGTGTTTATCACCATAATTAATTTTTTATCACTTTCCTTTCCATTTTTTTGTATCCAGAATTTTTTTGTGAATTTTTTTAAAAAAAATTTATATAGAATTTTACTATATAAATATATTTATAAATATTAAAATAATTTAAGTTTGGATGACTACAATGGGGATCCTAACAGGCTTCCCATTGCCGAGTAGACAAGCGATTTTTGGACTATACATATTGGTAATAGACTTTCTTCTAAAACCTTAATGTAAATCTACCAGGATTTCCTCATTGTTTGTGCCCCATGCATCAAGAGCACCAACAATGAAGGTTTCCAGGACAACATAATACCTAATAGCTTCTTTGATTTCAAGTAGTAAGTACATTTTTGCAGAACCATTCCTTTCTATGGTGAATGTANATGATACTCTCCATTTTTTCAGATTTTATAATCATCAACTTAGTATCATATTTTCAAAGAGTGTGGTGTTTTAAAGTTTATAGCATCATCATAAAGAGATGATGGAGGACTATGCATATAAGATCACAATATAATATGTTTTGTAAGTGATACTCCTATTCTGTAAATAAAATGTAAAATATTGGATTAGTAAATTAATTAGATTTCAAATTAAAAAAATTTATGAACTCAAGCATCCCCCACGTTTTTGAAATTTTTGAATTTCTCCACATTCCTTACTATTTTTTATCATTTTCATCTTTGAGTCTATAACTCCGCTCGCGAATCTGTTTGATGATTTCGTAAAGTCCTTCAAATCTGTGTTCGCCTTTTTTTCTTATTTCTTTAATAATCCAGACCTTATCACCCACTTTGTAAGTTGCTCGCGCTCCTGTTTCCCTTGGCGTATTCTTATATTTTATCTTTTGTCTTAAGTTCTCTCTATCTGTTTTATTGTCACTGTAATATTGTTGTCTGTCTATTTTCTTCCCAAATACTACTTCTGCTGGACTACACCCTATCGTTTTCTGTTTTGTAGCGTTTATTGCAAATTCTACCTCTGGTAATATATCTGCCCAACTCATGGAGTTTCTCTCTTTAAGGCTTGCTTGGATGAACTCCGAATAGTTCGGAATTGTCTCTCAATTATCCCATTGGTATTATGGTGGTACGGACTTGAAAAGATCAGTTTAATCATCCTTACCTCCAACATTTCTTTAACTCTTTTCGATTCAAAACTTTTACCACAATCGAAATGTATCTCTTTTGGTGCACCAAATTTTAGTATTCACTTTTGTAATATGATTTGTATAATCATTTCTTCGTCCGGTCTTTTAATAGCTGTCAAGCTTACATATTTCAAGCTTACTTCTCTCTTATTATTGTTTCGTTTCACGGTCCACAAATGTCTATGTATATCTTTTCGAACATTTTTGCAGCTGTTATCTTTACATTTTCTTTCTTTGATTTTGTAGTTTTTGTTTTTGTTTGTCAACATTCTATGCATGACTGCCCTACCTCGTTTACTGTTTTTCTTTCTTCTTCCATATCGAATTTTTCTCTTAGGTATTCGTATACATTTTCGATCCCTGTGTGGCATAATAATATGTGTGTTTGAATAATTAGCTCATTCGCTTTTCTTTAGGTACCCATTCTTTCTGTCTTGCTCTTGCTTGGCGTCTCGTAGTTACCGCTAATAGTCTGTCGTATTTTTACCCTTTTTCACTTCTTCATGTTCCATTTGGCACTGAGTACACGTTTTCGCAATTTCATCTAAATAACATATCCGCGTTACCATGTAATTCCCCTTTTCTGTATTCTATTTCGATATCAAGACTGCTTAAATAGTTCATCCATGTTTGAAACTGAGCAGTAACCGGCTTTTTTATTTGAAACATGAAAGTAATCGCTTTATGGTCTGTTCGTAAATTAAACTTCTCTCCATACAAATATTGATTGAAATGCTGACAGAAAAAAAATCGCTAAAAGTTCCTTTCTGGTTATGCTGTACCCTCTTTCATGCGCCGACATTGTGTGTGATCAATATGCTATAACTTGTTCTCTACCTGAATCATCTATCTGTGATAATACTGCCTCTATGTTGTCGAAGCTGGCATCGCTGTCTAAGATAAACTGTTTATAAACAGTTTTTCTTTGTTTTACCCGCATATTCCTTCTAATATTTTAGCTTTCTTCGTATATCCAGTAATATATATCCTGTGATAATTGCAGATTCCCAAAAAACTCCTCAAATTCTTAACGCACTTCGGTCTTTGAAAGTTCTATCGCAGCGATTTTTTCTGGATCTGTTTGTATTCCCTTGTGATTAATTATGTGTCCTAAAAATGTCACTTCTTGTCTTAATATTTTGCATTTTGATGATTTTATCCTCAATCCTGTTTACCTAATTCTTTCGAAAACTTCTTTGATTACATCGTAGTGCTCCGTTTTTGTCCTTGTTGCAATTAATATGTCATCTAAGTACACTGACGCTCCCTTTTTTACCGGTTCCAAAACTTTAGTCATTAATTCCTGAAAATCTTATTTTAACATATTTATAACAATATTTTACGGAATGTAATTGTTTATTTAATAATTTGATAAGATTCAAAAATTTTATATTTTATGAACGCTCTCAACACTATTAATTCTTGCCTATTTAGTGGAGTGATGGAACGTAAAACCTTCATTCCTTCGTTAACATCGTCAAGTGTCAAGAATGCCAATCCATCCATCATATCACAAAAAACTGAAGTTATCATGATGGTGATAAGAGCTTTTGAGTCCTAGATCATGAAATCTTCCTCCATGTACTTTGGGCAAGATAGAAAAAACATACACAAGTTGCAATATGATCTTTCGCAGACTAATGCATTCGCAGTATTAATTGTTGCAATTTCTAAATCTGGAATTATGGACAATGGATCTACATGATGTCCAATTAATTCGCATTTTTCAAGTGTCGGTGCGACAACCGAAGGAAGCATTGTTACAGTGTGCTCCTCTAAGAAACATCGCCTCCAAGATAACTAAGACTACTGCGAATCCTCGCTTCGGGTAACTGTGGTTGTGGTCTCACCCCCTTTAATAATAAATATTTTTCATTTATTGTAAAATTAGCATAAATTTAGAAATATATTAATTAAGAAAAATGTCGAATAGTGAAGGCAGTTTGAATAATTGTTGTTGTGAAAATTTTGTTTGTGATGTTTTTTAAATGTTTAGAAAATCATATTGATGGTGTTAATATATATGTCATAGCTTCATGAATTTTCAGTATTTTTTCATAAGTAAATTTTTGATTCCGTTTTAATTATAGCTTCTTTGATTAAATCTTTGTTATTTTAAACAAAATTTATTGATTTTCATGACTCCATGGTACTGGACTTTTTTCTACACTTTCTCGTGATAAAAATAACTTTTTGATGGTTTAAGATGGTCATGGCCCTCTAAAAATCCAACTATTCAAATTAGTAACCGTTACCAAATTATTCTGTCAAAACGTTTCAAGTTTGATCGAATATTTTGAGATTCCACCGTAATTACACAGTTGTACGGCACCAAAACACATTTTAAATTTCTACTCTTAACCAGTTGGTGTCACCTTAACTGACCTAATCCAGTTGTGGACTAGAAGTATCGACTCTGAATCAATTAAATTTCTTAAAATGGAGAATTTCTAAATCAATTTTTGAGTGATTTATACGCATAAAATTTGGTATTTTTTGATTTTTTTAAAATTTTTCGTTCGTAGTAATTTCGTTATCAGTAATTTTAAAAAATGAACCATTGTAAGAAATGATGTATACATGAACTCTGAGGCTGTAATTTGACAAAATCAAGTTTTTGTCTTTTAGTTGATTAGTCCGCTATTATTTATGTTTATTACTAGTAATGCTTATTTAAATTTTTATTATCAAAATATTAAATCTATTGTTTTTTTCTTTTGTTTAAATATCTTTTGATGATTAAAAATTATTTATAAAAACAAAAAAGATCTTCCGTGTATAAATCAATTGTTTCTAAGTAAAATGCTAAAGTAAATCGTCAATTAATCCCAAGAAAAAAATCTCATTTATATTTATAAATGAGATTTTAAAAATGATTTCTTCACTGAAGAATTAAATAAAAAAGAAATACGAATTTTTCCGAATTTCTTTATTTTTTGTTATTATTTTATTCATTTTATTCAAATAAAAATAGCTTAATTTTGTTTTCAATTAAATGTACTACTTTCAGATTAAACAAAACATTTTTTTAATTGAAAAATTTCATTTTTAATTAAAAAAAATAATTAATTTAGAAAAAAAATAAAATTATTTTTTCTATGAATGTCGTGTGAAAAATGTTATATTTACTTTTTGTAAAATTATTTTAATGAAAATAATCAAATATAAAGATTAAATATTTTCTTTCAAATTTCTTTTTTTATAACGTATTTTCTCAAATCAATTAATTGAATATATTTTTCTCCAATTGTTTTTTTTGTTTATTTAAATATTTAAATTTCATTTATTCAATAAAATGAATTTCTACAAATTAATCTTTCAAAGCTAATATCAAAAAAATAAAGTTAAAAATTTATTGATTTTTGAGATTTATTCAACATTTTTGAAATAATATTTTCGTTAACAAATAAACAGGAAAAGAAACTTCTATTTTTAACTATAAATTTATTTATCTATAAATTTTTAGTAAATCATTAAAAGAAATATTTTTTAATAGTTGTGTATTTATTGAAATGCAATTTTTTTCAGCATTTTATTGAATGGTCGTCCCATTGATCAAGGGTCACAAAGTGATTGATTAACTTAGGATGCTATAAAACATTTATGCGTCCTAGAAAAATACTTTAAAGATATTTGTTCGGTCTGCCCGGGGCATTATTGAAGTCGATAAAATTGGTCGATCAATTGAGGATTATTTCGATCCAGTGCACATAATTTAAAGTCAAAAACCATGAAAAATAATGCAACTCCCAAAATTGATTTGACGATGGACATGAATTTTAATCCACAATTAATATCAGAGCTTTTATTCGAAGTCGGAAAATTTCAAATAATTAATAGCTTAATGATAAATAAATAATATGAAAAACGAAAAGAATAATGTTTCGACTTTTTGATGTTATCTCATTTACAACGATATAAACATTCAAAAATAAAATTTGATGATTTGCAAACAATTAATAACAGATTTTTTGATAAATGTTTTTAATTATTGTGCTGTATCAATGGTCACATTCTCGTACTCATTTAATGAAATTTATGAATAGTTCTTGTACATCAACAATACTAAAGAAATGAATCTGATGTTCAATTTATTAATTTAATCAAAAAAAAAGAGAGATAATAAAAAATAATCAATGTTGCCAAAATGGTAAATAAAATATAAAAAACCACAATGAAGTGGTGTCGAATTTTCTATTGTGTATTCGGCCGTTCTGATTGGTCAGTGATTTTATTGTGATTTTGGGGAAGTCATTTGATAATTATTTTAATGGTGGTAAAATCGATTTGTTTAAATCGATGAATTTGTAGAAAAATATTTCGGCGCGTTTTGAATGTTTTGAGTCACCATTTTTTTCTCTTTTGAAATTTGGGTTATCTTGAAAATAAAATTGTTTTCTGCGAGTTCGTGTTGAATTTGAATATTCAATATTTTTTTCTTAAATGACAAATTCGAAAATGAAATATGAAAAAAGCCGATTGGTATTCATCGAATGAAGACGATTTTAAAAAGTGAATGACGGAGAAAAAGCGGGGTCATCTGTCTTGTGCGAAATCGATGATTCAAGTGAGGGATTTGGTTGAAATGTTGTGTCACAACTCTTCTATAAAATATGACAAATAAAAAACACAACATTCAAAAATATTCTTCATTCATATTGATTATCAGCTGGTTAATATACAAAATTGGAAAGCTCTGACTTAATTATAAAATAATGGGGCTAACCGCAAATAATTTCAATCTATTTGTAGAATATAACATTGATGTAAGCGTGTTTTAAAGATTATTTTTAAACTTAATAATTTTTAAACTATTTTTGTTTTAAATCAAATCCTCATTTTAGTGTGAAAGAAAACCTATTCAATCAATTTCAAATGTCATTAGTATGAAAATTTTGTAATTTGAAGAAACCAGTCGTCATCCCAAAATGAATTCGCTGAATATATTCAACCTAGCTTACATGATCAAATTGGATAAAAGAAAAAATGCCAAAACATACAAAACAGTAGTTATATTGAATACTTTATAGTTAATGTTCCAATACTTTATAAATATTGCCCGACCCTCAGGTTGCCCCGAGAATCGAGCGGAGGCAGCAAGGTTAGGCAGTGGAATTCTCCCGTCATCGTGCTGGGCCCATATTGTGTTCAGTTTGTTTAATTTCCGCATTGTCAACACATAACTGTACCAGAGAACTCCTCGGTTTAAAGTCAACGCTGCATCAAAAAACTCTTTATTAACATTGCTAGATTTATCATGCGAATTTCAATGAATTTATCCAGTAGCGCGATGGTAAAAGGCGGATGTTATATAATCATTAAAGGCATAAAGGACCACCTAAAATTTCCACTACTTAATATAACTCATTTTTTGTCACTAAATGTAACAATATTGTCTATTTTTAGTCCCAAATTTCACTCGAAAAATGAATGGATCCCGACATTTGCCGACATCAAACAACAATTTTCCAGCACCAATATCGACATTGATCAACTAATTCTCATTCTCGGCGGCTATACAGAGATCACTCGATAGAAACCGAGCAACCATGAGATAATTCGGCAATCGGAAAACTTTTCCGACATTTTTAAAGAATTACTCGATCGATCCCAATTTCAGTTTATTTATCTCTCAAAAAAAACTCTGATACAGTTAATTTAATTAGTACAGTAAAACAGAATTTAAGGTCAAAAAACTTTTACCTTTTACAATTAATTTTTTACCATAAAAACACAATAAAAGTTTTGCATTAATATAACCGTCATACTAAAATTTCAATGAAAACGATAGTAAAATTGACGATGGAAAATTTTCAGTTCTTTTCAATGATTATTCGATTGGTTTATGATTCAAATCGATCGATTTCAGATATTGATTAATTAAGGAGTTTTTTTAGGAAATTGAGTTTTTCTTTTCCCGATGATATAAATAATGATAAATTTAAAATATGATAATTTTAATATTGAATTCTAAACAGTTAATTTTTAAAAAATTTATTACAAATTATGAAATGATTGCTGTCATAGCATTGGTAATTGATTAACATAAACCTACTTAGACCTGCAAAGATATTCATTCAATCATATTAAAGTATTTTAAGCCATTTCTTGGATTTTTAAGACTTGTTTTTTTACTGGCTTTGAGGATCAGAGACCTCCATCAGCTAATCTGCAACGGATTAACCATTTGCTGACGGTTTGCAAGAGCTTACTGTGAAGTTGTACTGCTGTAACATGAGGGGTTCTTTTAGCCTCCTATGACATTTTTCTGCCGTTTCTTTGACTGGTTGACCTTGAACGACCAGATCAAGATCTTGAAAAGGGAGGGAACCAGTCTCCGTTTTTCTCTGAACAGTCTGACACACAACCCCAAGAGAAACATTGAGAGTTGTAGCTATTTGTCAATAAGAAACACCGTGCTTCTGCAATCCCAAAACTGCTGCACGCTGTTCTGTTGTTAGCTCCTTGTCGCGGACAGTCATGATTCTAAAATAAATAATGACAATTTATAACTTGAAAAGTGGAGAAATTTTGATTCATTAAATCAGCCGTTTTGCAAAAAAATGAATATTTTAAATTTAACACGGATTTAAATTAACCGAGTCACGTTCACAATTATTTTAATCTTTTTTTCAAAAAATTTCGTTTTACAGTAAATAAAAGTAATCATTAAATTGGTTGATTTAAACAAATTCAACCTTGAATTTTTTTACACTGATAATAATAATCAAATTAAACGTTTTTTTACAATTATAATTTGATAATTAATTGGTTCATTTTTTGGAATCTTCCATTCCTCCCCTGCATGAAGCAACTAATTATCATAATTGTCCTGACTCTGTTGACTCTCTTCTCGCCCTCTCTTCGTTCGTCCCGACAGTGCTCTCCTTGCCGCATCCGCCCATACCATCCTTGTGACAACCACTTGCACTCAACTCGCCACGAACACTCACACTTTTCTCGCTATGACATTTGTCTAAAACGAACTAACATTCTGAGCGATTGCTTTTGACGACCGTATTGATTTTTATGAGCATCATCCTCATCAGTTTGTTCTTTAGTAGATCTTTCTTTTCTGTGTTCATCTGTTCCATTGAAAACATCTTGACCATCATTTGCTTTTCGAATTTCTTTACTATTCTGATTTATTAACCGATCTTTCCCATGGCGAGCCTTCCACTGTCCAAGGACTTTAATCTTAGTGGTTTTTATTTTCACAGTATCATCTTCCATTTCTCTTCAATTCGATTTTGTTATATCAATCGTTTCATTTTCCACAATATTCGGTTCATGATTTGCTTCATTGTTAACTGATGCCTCGTCATAATCTTTGTATGAATCTGGCTTTTTTTAGTAATAGGCATTTCACGGTTGTCGAATGACATATTGTTAAAATATCCTTCGTTAGCATTTTTGCCTCGATCATTGTCTCTTGGTCGTCGGTAAACACCTCGATCTCTACACAATCCCATGTCTCCTGTAAAACACTCTCGTCCTCTGTATTCTTGATTTTTACAATTTTCATCCAAGTAATCCATTTTTTTGTTTTTAAAATCATTTTTATTACTGTACGGAGGAGCATTTGAAAATCGATTAAAGCTAACACTTGATTGACCCTTGAAATATTTGACTCGATTATATTCTTCTCCTTTGACTCGGTCTTTTCTGAACGGTCGCTCACGATTATGTGCCCCGAACTGACTTGCCTCGCTTGAGTCCTGCGACACATCACTCGCTGTCGATTTATTCGCGTCAACTACCGATACTTTAAAAGAAAATTTCCCGGTAGTTTTTGCGACAATTTCTTATTCAAAATAATATCTCCATTATCTGAATCAATTTTAAGGAACACGGAAATTTGCCGATTGGTTCCTCGTGCCAATTCATATTTCATTTTGTTATAGCTCGATCCATCGGTGTCATCCGCAACGACTCTCATGACGACATTATTGTCGGAATGACTCTTGAAAATCGTTTTCTAGTACTTCGGGACTAAAATCCACGGATCGTTATCGTTCTGATCATCAACGTTGATGATGATGATCGAGTGGATCGAGCAGTCTTTATTGTCGTCACATACGAACAGGAACGCCTTGTACACCTTCTTCATCTCATAATCAATCGGTCTCATCAAAACCAGACCCAAATTCTCCAATGCCGAACTATCCAAAATGAACGTGTTCGTCATCTCACGGAAACTGTATCGCTGAACGCGACTTGCCGCACCAACATCATCATCCAATGCGCCGCCGACATCGCGATCTCCCCTACCAATCAGATCCGCCAACACAGGATCAATCCTCCTCACACCAAATTCGTAGTATTGATCGGGTGCCATTAAGAATCTCGTGAAACCAAACGAGTTCGCTGAATTTTTAACCAACGGAATAATTGTCCGATAGCATAAATGAATTCTTCATTTGTTTCGTCACGTTTGATGAAAATTTCAATAATATCTTGTATATTTGAAAAGAACTGTTCGCAATAGAGTTTCGATTCGTCACACAATCTACGTATTTGAAGCCCATTATTTTTACAAGCCTTCATCAGTCTCAGCAGCGAATGACGCATTGAAATCGACGAGTTGATGTATAATTCGACGCTTTGAATAATGTCGGTCATCGAAATGCTTTTGCCGAATAAAGACAGAGAAAAATTACCCGATTGTCATTTATTATCATCAGTTTTATTGGCAACTTTAACAATATCAGTCACAATTTTATCAAGATCGATCACTTTTTCATTTTTAATTTTTATTATTATTTTTAATTCATTTTTGGAAGGTAACCAAGTTCTGCTACCATATGAAAATTTTAATTCATTAAATCAGTTGTTTTGCAAAAAAATGAACATTTTAAATTTAACACGGATTTAAATTAACCGAATCACGTTCACAATTAATTTAATCTTTATTTCAAAAAATTTCGTTTTACAGTAAATAAAAGTAATCATTAAATTGGTCGATTTAAACAAATTCGACCTTGAATTTTTTTACACTGATAATAATAATCAAATTAAATGTTTTTTACTATTATAATTTGATAATTAATTGGTTCATTTTTTTGAATCTTCCAGAAAAGTAATAAAAATAAAATATGCATTTAATCATTTAAATGATTTTATGTATACTTAACAAGGAATACACAAACATGCAGTGCAACAAAAAAAAGCAGTATAGAAAGAAGCGTTAACAAACTTTTGCACCTGACTGTAGATAAATAAATTCTTATTTTATCTGTTACTTAAACAAAAATTTATTTTTAAAAATTTTTTCGTTTTTTAATGTATATTTTTAAATTTTTATATTATTCATATTTCATAATAATAATTTTATGATAAATCGGAATTTGAAATTTTAAAATTGCATCTATAACACTTAAACACATTGAAAAATTAATGTAAAAAATGGTCTACCGTAGTATAATATAATATTCGCATCGTACCAATTAGTACGTACTGCGTATAACTCATACNAAGGTCGTGTTCGTTATTAACGCCGAGCAAGTTATTTAGCCGTCAAAAATTATATATCCACATTGAAAACGCATCCGTCACCTGAAAAGAGCCTTAGGCAGCCACATTATTTATAAACACTCGCATAATATGACGTCATTGTTATTATTAAGTTCACGCTTGTTTTTAAACGCAATGAATAGAAATTTTAAAATAAAACAAATTTAAATTTAAAACATTAAAAGAGCAAATTTAAAAATTTATAATTAATTGATTTATAAAATTATATTTAATTAATTTATCCCACTTTAAAAATGAAGAAGATTATTGATTTCTTTTCGGCTTCGCATTCAAGCAATTTCCCGGCAAATAAAAAAAATCAGAGTGAGTGAAGAAATAACGACAGAAGGTGTCACAGAAGAAACCATAACGGAACCGTCGGAACTAATGCATTCAGATAGGGGGCCTAACGTTTCTGGATCGTCTGTTACTTTTGAGCAACTGCAGCCAGCAGATGCTGACTGGTTTACCTGCTGGACTTTGGATCAAAGAAATGATTTCTGTGCCAAATATGACTGGCTATTTATTCATAATACAAAACTTGGTTGTACCCCTTGCCGAAAGGTTGGCTACCTTAGAGTAGAGGCAAAGATGGGTATGAAAATATCCAAGGAATGGTCCAACAATCAAATAACTTACTTCGGTACTAATCGAAAACAACAGCTAATGTCTTTACGAAAAAAAATATTCGATCACAAGGAAACTGTTTGATACAAAGCTGCGCTTAAAATACTAGCAGAAGCCGAGACGGCACCTATTGAGAACGTGTTATTAAAGGCATTATCTCGTGAAAAAATTGTGACGGCAAAGATTTTTCGTACAGCATATAAAGTGGCCAAAGAAAACCAATCGTTTCATAATTTTGAATCTGAAATTGATTTACAAGAACTGAACGGAATTTAGATGGGCCGTATTCTTCATTCAACCAATGCATGCATTAACGTAGTGAATCACATTAGTTGTGAAATGAGAAAAAAATTGGCTAAAGAAATTTTAAGGGCAGACAATAAAATTTCATTGATTATCGACGAGTCAATAACGCTTAGCCAGAAATCTACTTTAATTGTGTACATTCGTGTTTGTCTTGCAGATAGTGGAATGAACTCACCAGTGAATGTATTCTTGGATTTACGCTCGCGCTCAGGTGCCTTCGGCACTCTCGTT